>JAVSBV010152003.1:0-15236 GCA_033117975.1 Parotocinclus spilosoma
AATTTATTGTAATTAAGCAACTATTTTAAATTATAATGCACTCGTGCAAAACAAGAAATCAGGTTTTTGAGTGCTTAGTGAAGTTCACAGACTGGGAAAAATATCTCTATTTGAGTCTCAAGTCGAGCTGAAAATTGGCCTATTTCAGTTTCCCTAAATTTTAGCATTTATTGACATCCAACTTCGCTGTCTTGCCTTGCCCTCCGGACATGTTTGATCCTCTGTGCTCGATCTCGGACTGTTTCTGATTACTGTTTTTGCCTTCTATTTTTTGAAATTCTGCGTTTGGCTCCGCTTTCGCTATGATCGTTGCACATTTACTGTCTTATCTGTTTACCTTAGTCATGGTTATAGGAGAGCCATTGCTTCAGTAACGACACAGGGTCCAAAGCTGGAACAACCCTAAATATAGCACCAATCCATTATAGACAACTGTCATACATGTATATGTGTCTATTTTGTTATTTTTTAAATTGTTATTACTAATTACTTTTTATTACTGATTTAAATTATATCATTTACCTAATTTTTTACTATTACTACAATGTAATTATTCAATTAACATCTAGGCCACCCATGGAGCATGGTCCCTTTATGAGTCTTGGCCCTTCCAAGGATTCTTCCTTCTACATTCAGGGAGTTTTTTTTTTCCTTTCCACTGTCGCCCAAGGCTTGCTCAATTTGGGATTGGCCTTTTTAGATAATATAATATTGTAAAGCTGCTTTGAGACAATGCACCATTGTAAAAAGTGATGTAGAAATCAATGTTGAATTTGAATTGAATGTGTGAATTATTTACTTCATATCACCATTTCTAAAATTCAGGATACAACGAAGGTCTTTGGAGGGAATTTGCTTTTGCAACTGGGACAAGGTATGAGTGATAATACAGGCATGATTTTCTTATGCCTGTATGGGAGCACACTGTTAACAGGGAACACATTAACCTTAGGGACCACACTGACCTTAACATAGGTTTGAAATAAATTGCTAATAAATTGCTGTGGTGAAAGTAAAAAGAACTCAGGGATTATATATTTGTTATATATTTGAGTGTCATGGATGTTATTTACCTGTAATTTCTCCTACTTTCACATGAATTCAAGTTGTTTTGTGGGAAATGGAGAGGAAATTAGTATAATCATTTTTGTACTTCGAAACAATGTCGGATATAGAGGTTTTTGTAAACAGCGAAATCATTTGTATCTTTGCAGTAGGTCAAAGAGCTCTGTCCACAGTAGAAAATTATATCTATATCTATATCTGATATATTATATCAGACTATATCAGCTCATCCTCACCTAAATAAAATGGTCTGAAGACAGCCCTAGAGATTAGTAAAATATTATTTACTGAATTGTCAGAATGCCACAGGCTGTAAGCAGGCATGACAAATTAAGTGGCATTAACTTGAAACACCTTTCTGCTGCAGCCTATTTTAACTTTATGACATGATGACATTATGTTCTGATAATTAAACCAAAACTAAAACATCCCCAGGCTCCCTTCAAACTAAAAAATGTATCAGTCTGATTTGTAGCTCATTAAGCTCTGAGACAAATTCTAAAAGTTGTGTCACAAAGTAGGTAAACAGGCAATGTTATTTTTTTTGTTTAATTAATGTATAATAATAACACTACTTATGTATGATTTGGTAAAAGTCAACACTTACTTAGAAATCATATGATCATGTAAATTGTTGGACAACAGTTTTACATTTTTAAATTCGCCGTTCCATTGTAAGACACAAACACTATGGACACATTTAGAGCCAATTAACAGATTTCTTTGGACTGTGGGAGGAAACCGGAATATCCAGAGTAAACCCACGCAGACATGGGCAGAACATAGACACTCCACACAGAAAGGACCCAGGCCTCTCCACTCTGGGATTGAACCCAAGAGCTTCTTGCTGTGAGGCAGAGGTTCTACCCACCGAGACCCCGTGCTTCCGTAATAAAACATTTTAGATTTAAAAAAATAAACTAAAGGGATTTTTTGGGTAACTATACTGGGAAGAAATTGTTAGGGTTGTTGTTCATCCTGCTAACCCATAAGATCAGCAGTATAATTGTCTTATATATAATATTTTAATGGTGGCACAGTGGGTAGCACCTCTGCCTCACAGCAAGAAGGTCTTGGGTTCAATCCCAGGGTGGAGCGGCCTGGGTCCTTTCTTTGTGGAGTCTATTTGGGTTTACTCCGGGTTTCCTCCCACAGTCAAAAGACATGTGTGTTAGGTTAACTGGTGTCTCTAAAAAGTGGCCCATAATGTGTGACTGTGTGCGGGACTGTGTGTGTGTCCTACGATGGATTGGCACCCCGTCTAGGCTTGGTTCTGCCCTTGTGCCCAGAGTTGCCAGGTGGGCACAGGTGGATTAAGTGGAAGATAATGGATGGATGGATGGATAATATTTTTTAATTTGATATTCTTTTCTGTTTGTTGCTGTTCACAATTTTTGTTTTTCAAATGTGCTACTTGAGATACTTTGCACTATGTGCATGAATTATCGTTCCATAAAAGCTGAATAATTTAAGTGAATAACTCTGATCAGGCACTATATTTGGTATTTTATTAGGTTTGGATAGGATGGTAAAACAGTCACATGACAGGACACAATATTTTCATGTTCATATTTCATGTTAATGTATTTCATATTTTTTTTCGAATTCTGGATAATGTTGCTTATATTGTCTCACTAATGGTTAGCTTTAAAGCAAAAAAGAGAAAGTGAGAGCTAAAGTACTGTAAAACAATAGACTCTATGCAGTCATGCACCTGCCCAGATGAATGAACCCATGTCGTCAGTAATGATCTACTGCTAGGATGTAAAGACCTTTTGCCTGCAGGCTCCACAACTTGGAGCTGGAGGTCTTACAAGGAATTGGGCACATAAGGAAACAATTTGTATGTAAATTACTGAGCAGGTTAGGGATATTTCGACCATGAGAAATACATTATAAAGATAAAAGTTGTGGACACCCCTTCGTATTCTTGAGCTCTGATATTTTAGCAACATTCACTTATACTTCACAAATTCATAATATAAAGCATATATTTCTGGATTCTCTATAGACAAACAGTGGCAGTAGAATGGTTTGGACTGATACCCCAGTGACTCACATTGATAGGTTTCTGCTTCCAGTGAGTCACAACTTTTTGTCCTGCTGTCCTTAAACAAAGTTCATAGAGATTTGGATTTCCAACACTAAGAACATCGCTGCCTTGCACATAACCTTGACCATAAATACTATCAGACATCTTAAACATGCACCTCCAACACTAAAAGTGAGACATCTCAAGAAGTCTCATCTTTGAATGTCAATCAATCTCATGGTCATGTTTTTAAAACGAAAAGCCCTTTCAGAAGATCAAAGTCTTTTAAGGTGGGGAGCAAACTTTATATAATACTCAATATAATACCCATGTTTTTTGAATGTAATGTTTCAGGTGTCCACAGACTTTTGTCTATACAGTGTATAAACCGGTGGCCCCAATTCTTTTTTAAATGTTTAAATTTGGTGCTGGTGCCGCACACCTTCAACAGTTTAGGTGAACTGTCTCTTTATAATTACTTTCTGTGTGAAGTTCGCCATGTACCTCCAATGCCCACTCTGAATTTTCTTCAGCGTTTCTTAAAATTATCTGTAGGTGTAAGTGTAAATTGTGAGTAATGTGAGGAACTGGTGTACCTTGTTTTTCAGGGTGGGCTTCAACAGCACCATAATCAGTGTACAGCAGTTGCTAACAAATAAAAAGTGAGTGATTGTACTGTGCCTAACGTTGATGACTACAGAATAGTAAAAGAAACTTTAGTGTTAAACTATAGTGTTGAACTCCTGCCAATAACCTGAAATCTTCCACAGTCCCAAGGTGTGGAACAAGTTTATCTATCGCAAAACAGATGACTGATGACAGTGGTTGAGCGTAACTGATAACGCTCATGCATAATTTGCATTTGAAAATAGGAGAATTCAATTAGAATTTCCATAACAATACATCCTTTTTCCAATGTGTTTGAGCAGATGTAGTTTTTAAGTTTGCATGCACACACACACACACACACACACACACACACACACAGTAGCAAAGAAACACTAAAAAGTCAAGTGTGGCTGCAGCTATACTTAAATAATCCCACCTAAATCCAAGATTACCACTTTAGTGTCTTGAGTAATAAAGAATAATATAAAAAATGCAATGTACTTTTTATGATCAAGCACTGAAATATTAATATGTGGTTAAGGACTTTGCATTTTGACTATAATAAAGTACTGTGCAGGTGTACAGATACAAATCTTCAATTCTTTAAATTCCGAATTCATTTTCATCTTCATTAATATCATATTGTATCTCAGCACTAATATAATATTCTCCATGGTTATTACATGGCAAAACTAGCAGGTCAGGCAAAACAACATTGGAAGAATGACTGACAGGTGTACTATAAAATAGGATGGGTGTTCACTGGAACAAGAAATGGCCAGGATTCAATGCTAAACCAGTCAGCAGAGACATTAATGAACAACTGAACATGACAATCCTCTAGGCCAAGCACGGCGTCTAGTTGGGAAAACAAAATGTCTGTTCCAATCTGTCAATCCATGTTTAAGCAGTGGCTGCTGAAGGCAAGGCTGATGGTGTTATCCAGTCTTACATGGCATCTGATTTATACATTGTTTCAGAGATGCAATACTGTGGTGCGTTTGTTGAGCTGTATGTAAACTGTTTACATCTATTTACAGTTACTGGTCATTTAATCAGATTCAGCATAAATGTCACTGTAACAGCTGCCAATAAAATACTTATAAAATATTAAGAAATAATGAGGAATTTGTGTGCTAATAGTAATTTTAATGTAACATTTCTGTAAACTATAATGCATTATTTACATTACCGTAAAATGTTTATCCATCTCATGCATTTTTATCTGTCTGTGCCAACTTTTCGAGTGCAAGGTGTTACTGACTCTATTCTCTCTGCTCATTTGCACAATTTTTTAACCCCCTTTTAAGCAGTTAACAAACAGAACTAGACAGCTAGATGATCATTACTCATCAGATTTTGTTTGCTTGATAGACCCTTAGCCCAGCAGTAACCCTGGGACTGTGGTAGCCTAAGAGTTAAGGTACTGGACGTACCTAATGTTTAAATTCCACCTGTACCAAGCAGCCACCCTTGAGTTCATGAGATTGTATTTTAAGATTGTATCAGTTGTACAAAAAAAAATCAGTTTATTTTCCACAAGAAAAAGGTACACTGGTCTAATGAGACAAAAAATTGCATTTATTGGTCAAAAGTGCCCACACCAAACACTGCTCATCACACTGAAAATACTTTTCTCATGGTAAAGCATGGTGTCTGCATAAAGTATAGTAAGTTTTTTCATCTGACGCTGAAGGTCAAGATGGGTGGTGCCAAATATAGGGCTTTCAAAACTTGTGTCACAAAAAATACACTGCATATTTAATTGATTAAAATGATAATGTTAGTCAAATGGTAAACATCCACGTTTTTGGATTTAAGGTCCAAGTACGGTAGTAATGACTACACAACATGGAAAAGTTTAGGGTGTGCAGCTCATATTCCAAAAGCATACAATTTTTCCCTGCTTCTTAGGCCAGACTTTTTAAATTGCTTGTTCCTCGGATGTCCCTACCTAAGAATCTACTGAGGAGGGAGGAAAAAAATCTTTATTTTTGAGCACTTTTCAATTTCTCAAGGACTATGTTGAATCAATACGGAGAAGAAATAAATAAAAATATTTTTTATTTAAAAATAAAATTTATTTAACCTAGAATTAAATTAAAGTGAATCTGGAAAAAAATGTAAATAAACTGAAGAAAACCGTTGGCTCTCCACCAGTGGAGTATTTTAACCATTGGTGCTGCGGCGGATCCGAGAAATACCAAAAAATAATATTTTAGTGCTTGGTAAGGTCTGGACCATATCCAATATTCAATATTCAACTTTGTTTTAGATTAACAAATCAGATTAGAAAAGTTCCTGCCAGAATCATTCCATGCCACATGCTACCTTCATTTGTATTTTTACATACAGCCTTTGTGACTGTGGTCCCTAGTGCTTTTATATTATATATTTCAGTTAAGTCTTTCAGATGATATTTTCCTAATGCTTCCCTTTGACGCTGCTTCTCATATCTGAGCAAACATGCAAAAGCTTCGACATAAAGTAAATTTTGCATCTATTGTTTTCGAGGATACAACCTTTAAAGGTCAGATTCCTTATATCAGCACTTCTGTCACTATGTATATTTCCTCTTAAAAACAGTAAAGTAGCTAAAGTGACAGTTTATCAGTTCCAATGCAATCATGTAGAGCAGGACCACTAGCCTAATGATCGAAGCAAATGCATTAATTGAAAATACATTGCCATCACTCTTTATATTATAGGGTGACCTTTTTGGAATGTGTCTGAAACAGACATTAACCTATTTGTTTATAAGAAAACAATTGGGGTCAAATGCCCCAAGGTTTGTTAAAGAGGCCAGTATCAGTTAATTCATTAGGATTGACATCAAGCGTACACTCTTTGAAGGAGTTAAAGTGACACCTGTAAGCTCCAATTCATCTGTCTGTACTTTATTCCAGCAATGTGTCGATTGGATTTGATTCAACTACAGTACATTATAAAGAAAGAGCACAAATCTTACAGTCATTTCCAGTTGGCAAATAGTTCGTTGATGCCTGTCGGTCTCTCTTCAAACAAAATTTTGGCAACAGCTGCTCCAATTAATTAAAAATACATTGCTTTTGCAGACAATAGTTAATACAGATCTATGAAAAATTATTGACATATTGACAAAACATCATGTTACTAAGGTTAATAAGTATAAGGGGAAAAATCTTTCTCTCACACAAGTCTGAAAGTTACTTTTGAAACCATCTTGGCAAGCCACTGCCCTCAATTAGCGACTTCTTACAAGTCAATGACGACATATTCACTGTAGCTGTATTGTCAAAAGACACAGGACACCCTTTTATTTCAGAAACAAAAGGCAAGATGCCATATCTGCATACCCCAGCAAGTAATAGTTTGGGGGTTTTCTTCATCTTTTAGGCTGTGTCTGGAACATGGCCACCATCTTGAAAACATATAACATGAATTGGATCAAGGGCAAGTTTTTCCAATAGGTGGTCATGTAGCATATCAAAGTAGAATTGTCTCAGAAAGCAACTGTCTCGATCAAAATTTGCAAGATCATGACTGGTTCAAAAGTCAACACAGAAAGTTCAAAGCTTTTGTTGTACTTCACAGGTAACTGAAGATGATATTGATGATTCTAATGTCCAGACACAGATGTCCATATCATAGACACAGACTTCAACAACAGACCACCAATTTCACACAGCACTGTTGCATTTCTCATAGCCAAATTCAGAGAAACCAGGACTGTGGACGTCAAGCCACATAGTGGTCGTGCAAAGACCACTAACAACAAGGAAACCTCAACAATGGTTTTGGCAGCCTTTGTGAACAGTTCACCATGCAGCACACGACGTGTCCTGTGACTTTTGACTCACCATGCATTTGAATATCATTCATTCTATTTTAATGTCGCATCACTTAGTCGCTTAAGTCGCTTAAAAGACAGCAGATGTTTCACAACACACTTTTTGTGTAACAGACTTCGGAAGACCAGTCTATCAACTTTTCTTTCTTTTGCTGTATGGGGGTTAATTGTAAGAGCTGTTGCACCAAGGGGTACAACTGTTTGCCTCTAGGATGTGTTACTGAAGTCAGCTCACAGATTTTCTCCAAAGTTTTTATTTTTATCTCCTGGGTGCCCAGGATGAAAGCACTTCTGGAAGATTCAGGGGGATTTCAAAAAGTTGGCTGCCTGTATTATTCATGTTCCAGCAAAAAATGCATGTATAGGCAATCACTCTAAGCTCAACTAATTCTTATGAGTCCGATTTTTATAGTTTAATAGGTGTGTTTCTACCAATACAGATGTGTATGAGACGTGCATGTTGTGCGTTATTGAGCTGTGTATTGATGCTATTTTTAAACAATGATGCTTTATCAGACGTAGGCGTTTGAGGGATTAAAAAGCTTTACTCAGATCTGAGTAGTGCATGCAGCACAGACAAGGACAAATAAATGAAAGGCTATCATTTGCATCCTCTCTTGTGTTTACGTAAGCAGGACTTTGGTGTGAAAGAAAGCTGCCTGTTCTCTTATTGTGAAAACTATGAGGCAGGACAGATAACAGAAAGCTTTTGGGTACAATGGGTCTACTTCTGTGTAGAAAAGAGCTGATCTCACTTAACCCTGAATGCATAAGTTAGCAGAGTGCTTTCAGTGCACACCTGGGAAAGGGTTTGTGGGCACTAGATTAGGCAGTGCCCACCTCTTTCAGTTGTCTTCATTCAAAACAGCATAGAGAAGATAAACACACATACATACAACTCCACTAAATGTACTGTCACCATAACAAGTAAAGATCTCCTTGTTTCCGCAATAAACTCTCCCAAATTCAACCAAACTATTGTGGACAAATTATAATAATGTGGTGTATTGTGTATAAGTATAAAAAGGACTAACAGGTCAGATTTAAGGTAAGGTGTTGTTACCATTTAGAACTATTACTGTAGTGGAGCCTCACAGCAAGAAGGTCCTGGGTTCAATCCCATAAAGGAACAGCCTGGGTCCTTTCTTTGTGGAGTCTACATGTCCCTGTGTGTGGGTTCACTCTGGTTTTATCTCACTGACCAAAAGCCAGTCTAAATTAGCATTGCTTCAAATTTATTAAGGCCTTCCCGCCTAGCCAGCGGGGTCACGTTAAATAATGGCTTAAGCACCACTGCAGTGGTCTTGACCAGCGATATGTAAAAGGCGTCTAACAAAGTGGTTGGTCAAGGCGATCAAACTGACTGTAGTGTTTTTTTTTTTACAATGGATCATTGTCTCACAGCAGTTTTGGGAGCTTTTTGGCAAAAAGTGGAAAGGAGAAACTCCCTCAGTTTCTCAGAACTAAGTGCATATACTCAATAAACCTTTCACATTAACCTATGGATTTCTATGACATTGGTTGGCAGGAACCAAATGTACACATAGTGGCAGTCTGGGGCACATGTAAATGCACACACACACACACACACACAAACACACTCTGGTCAAAACATATTTTAAATGTGTGAGGAAGCCAGAGTACTTCAAGAAAACCCACACAGACACAACATCCAAACTTCACAAAGGCTGGATACGGGACATGAAAACAAAACATGTTTCATCTGAAACTGTCATGTGACAACGCTAACCACTGTATCACCATATATGCTATTTAAAAAGAAGAACTACACTATGTGGACATGACATTATACACTCACTGGTGACGTTATGAGGTACTCCTCCTTGTTTCTACATCTATTGCCCAATTTATCAATTCCTCGTACCATACAGATGTGCGTTGTGGTTTTACAATGACAAATTAATGGTCCGTCTCTTCATGCTTTGTTCTATAATGGTGAGGCTCCCCACAGTACCGGCACATACTATTTGAGTGCTGGATCTTTCTTAGCACTGCAGTGACACTGATGGTGGTGTGTTAGTGTGTGTCTGCTGGACTTTTCAAACACTGTGTTTACTCACTATGCACGCTATTAGACCCATCTGCCATATTGCCCCACCATGTAGATGTAAAGTCAGAGACAGTAGCAATTTTTTTGCTGCAAACTTTGTTTTAGCCAATGTCTAATCCTTCATCACATGCTCCTATAGGATGGTGGGTGCTGGTCATTTTTGGTTAGTGGATTATTTTCAGTCCAACACTGACAGTGAGGTGTTTAAATAATAGCTGAGAATGATCCACCACCCAAATAGGACCTGTTCTGTAGTGGTCATGTGGGGGTTCTGACTGAGAGTAAAGGGGACTAACAGTGTTCGTAGAGAAACAAGACTACAAAATGGACTGCAGTCTGTAACTGTGGCACTACAAAGTCCAGCTGTATGGTATGAGGAACTGATAAACTGAACAATAAGTGTAGAAACAAGTCAGTAGTACCTAATAATGTCACCAGTGAGTACATAATGTTATCCATGGTTGGCCTTTACAGCCCAGACTCTAGGTTGTCTGTGTAAGCAGTGACTTGACCATATCTTTCAACAGTGCCTGACCTCATTAATGTTATTGTTGCTACATGGAAACACCTTCTTAGGTAATATATAGAGGCTTTATAGCAGCACTGATTGGGTGTGGACCCCGATATTAATGCCCAAAATGTGGTGATCAGATTTCACAGACATCTAAAAGATTTAAAGGCTTTGAAAGAAAGTGAGGCAGGTTTTATCTATTACCTGACCTGACACATTTGCTTCCTGCCTTCTCTTTGATGAAAGGGTAGATGTTACCCTGTGCCTAATTACACATTCTTCTAAATTAGACAGATTAACTGTGACATGCAGTAACAACATATGACATGAGTAAACAAGTCTGTTGGGTTTTTATAGCTACTATGGCAACAACTACAACATTGCATATAAACTCTTTGAACTGGTTGTTCATTAAATGAACATGATCTTATCTAAAAAGACCCAAGAGAAAAATGCCTTTCATTTGGATTTTCTTTTGGCTTGCAAAATAATTTGAAAATAATCTTAATTGATAATATTATGAGCTTCTTCATCTACTGTAAATCAGTGCAGCAACAATATCATATGCCAAAGTGACTGCATCTTGGTATAATATGAAAATGGTGCATCTGTTGTAAGACAATATACAGTCTACATTTTCTTTTCTACTCATCTTTATTGTATTCCTCTATGCGTTTTCCTTTGCTTTGTTATTTATTTCCAATGTCCCACTGATTAAAGGTTAACACTGTTCTACGATGTTTTGAATGCTTGCTCTTTCTAGTTAAGTGGGTGAAATATAGCCGAAATCTCTTTCTCTCTCAAACTCACACTGGTATTCTAACGCTTACTTATTTATAAATGGATTAAATATTAACACAGACCCAAGCACCAGAGACATGATGACTGTATAATTCATTGCATTTCAGTTGTTACGACACTGATCTGGGTAGAGCAGGGACAGAAGTTAGCACCTTGACGATCACAGAGCATACAAATCCAAGGGAGAGCAAAAAAGACCGCTGACATCAACAGCTGTAAATGTGAGAGCATTAACAAGGAACAACTCATATACAGTATATACAAGGGTTTAAATTAACATCCACCCACACACCAGCAGCAAGGCAACTTTGCCGTTAGTAGTAACTTTAAATTTTTGTACAGCTTCAACTGGGTAACCTGCTACTATTTACTGTTACTCTGCTACTTTTATTCTCACCTCAGCATAGCTTAGTAGAATGTAATTTGAACACATAGAGTTGGTGTGAAAAAAATGGATCAAATACTGAAGACATATGAAGAGTGTGAATAATAATAATGTGAGGCAGTAGCATGGTAGCTACAGTGGGTAGTAAGTTCAGTAGACCTGGGTTTTTATTTATGCTCAGGGTTCTTCAGTTTCCTTGCTCAAAGATAGGTGTTTGTCAACGGACTCCTGTAAAGTGTTATAGTGTGAGTGTGTGCATGTGCCCTGCGATGGACTGGCACCCTGTCCAGGCGTGCCACCATGTGCAGTTAATCCCCAGTTCCCTGCAACATTAA
The DNA here is from genome assembly GCA_033117975.1 of Parotocinclus spilosoma. Classification (NCBI taxonomy): domain Eukaryota; kingdom Metazoa; phylum Chordata; class Actinopteri; order Siluriformes; family Loricariidae; genus Parotocinclus; species Parotocinclus spilosoma. The sequence continues at coordinate 11,639 of JAVSBV010152003.1, forward strand.
ACTGTTGAAGATTTGTCCGATACCAGAGTTGAGCAATTATCAGCGTAATGTATTATTTTGAGAGTTTTATGTGTTCTAACAAACACAGCAAGTTTGGATATCTAAGGGAAAAATGTAGAGGGTGTGGGATAAATAATGTGGAAGAAATTATAACCTGTACTCAAACACAGTAATGACAAAACACAATCTTAAGTCACAAGTCATATTTTTCACATTATGTACATTTTAATGTCAACTCATGGACATACCTGTATAAATGATTATTAAAACATTATTATTTACATTTATCAGACACTGTTGTTCAAAGTGACTTATAGCTGATACAGTATTACAGTCCAAGAAGTTGTGGGTTAAGGGCCTTGCTCAAGGACCCAACAGTGGTAGCTTGGCAGAAGTGGGATTTAAACCTCACCATGGATGGTTTTCCCTGACCAACCTTTACTGCCACTACCCAGCTTTTTCTATTTCAGTAATTCAGTTTAGATCAATCTGCATATATGACACTGCTCACAAAAATAAGACTATATTTCAGAATGAGTAAGAAGCAATTAAAAAGTTGCATTTGCATTAAAAAAGTTCTAATAAAAGCAAATAAAATGTAAATGCATGTTGTTTGATTATGCAAATGAGATGCAAACTCAGTTATCGTGATTGAGTAGCAAGTGACATACTTATGGGGGTGAACAGATTGGATGAGAGTGCCTCACATTGACTGTTCAGTAGGGTGTATGGTCACCCAAGAGTGCCAAAACACACTGACAGTGATGGGTCCTGGTCAGGATCAGATTGTCCAGCAGTTCTTGTGTGATCCTCTTCATATTGATTTTAAAATATACCCTAATTTTTCTGAGCAGTGAATCTTTGCTTATCAGCACCTACTTTTGTTTAATCATTTATGAGTTCACATCTTTTTTATCTGGAACGTTATATGTTATTTAGTGTGGTATTTTCAAATTTTATTATTTTTTATTATTAAATGTTTGTATTTATTATTTATAAATGTTTGTATAACTAACACTTTAACAGTCATAACCCAATAGGTTTAGGTCATATGACTACAAAGGAACAAGGACTTCAGAGTTCCCTGTGGTCTTCAATTACTTGTTGCAAAGCTTTGAGTTGTGTTTTTGGTGGTTATCTTGCTAATACAAACTTAACTACTTTAATTAACATCTAGACCACCCAAATAGGATAAGTCCCTCTTTGAGTCTTGGTCAAACCAATGCCCTTTCTTACAATTTGGGAGTTTTCCATGCCACTGTCGCCCTAGACTTGCTCAAATTGGGATTGGCTTTTTAAGATAATATAATATTGTAAAGCTGTATTGAGACAATGCACTATTGTAAAAAGTGTTATATAAATAAATCTGACTTGACTACAGCATAATTAATTCGCCTCAAACATCCAGACATGCATTTTCACTGGTGCCCTCAGATTTTTGCGTCATTGCATCTACAGTTTATTGGGCTTGTTTGTTAAAAAATTTTTCACAAAAAAGTATGTTTTTGATAACCACATCCAGATCATTACCATTAAGTCTTTTTTTACTTCTGGACATAATAATCATAGTGATGGTCCATTGGTTAAGGTATAGAACTTCTACCCAAATGTTTCAGGGTTCGAGTCTTAGCTCAGTCAAAGCTTCCAGCGTTGGACCCTAGATCAAAGCTCTGAATCTTAAACAAAGAATAAATAAGGTTTGTTGCTTTGTTATTTTAAAGATGATCACTGCCCTGCAGTACCAACTTTATTTATAATTCTGTCAATTTGTCACCAAGAAAATAATCCCACACATAACAATACTTTACACAAAAACTTTATTTTCTTTAAACCCAATTGATCCTTCACCGCAGTTAAATGTGTATGAAGTAGATAATGGCCAGTTTCTTACTACCTCTAAGATTTGTGTTTTATGGGGCCGGTGCATTATTTTACTTGTAGCCACGGTCTCACCCAACATTTTCACCTCTTTATGGCACCTCTGGAGATTGTTATTGTTATTGGTTAAACTAAATTGATGAATTTATAAATAATTCAAGTTTATGAATAGGAAATGTAACAGTTTCTGGTTATGGGGGCTCCGATGAATATCCCTAGACAACACAGGTTGTAGGCAATGAACAATGACACATAGGTTTCCTGCATAAATAATGAGCATTTATCTTTACCGCTTAATGATTACAAACATAAATCAGTATAGCATACATATTTCATTATCACTATCCATAATAAAATTTAGCATGGGTTAGCTGATATTGGTTAGATATTTTATTAACATGTGCAAAGTTTCCATTGTTTTGTATGTGATCTCTTTATTTTTGGGTGCCATTATACCAAGAAGACAATCTAATTAAGAAAACTAGTGGTTCTTAACAGAAGGATTACATGCACTGCAGTTTTATCAACAAAAAGGTCCTGGATTTGATCCTAAGTGAAGCGGTTTGGGTAATTTCTGTGCTGTGTTTCTGACTGTTTTTGTGAGTTTTCTCTGAGTACTTTGAATTTCTCCCACAGTCCAAAGACATACACTAAATTAATTGATTACACTAAACTGGCCTTGTGTGGCCACAGTGTGTGTGTGTGTGTGTGTCCATCCAACAATGGATTAGCACCCCTGGTATTGTACCATGCTGCCGACTAGGCACCGGCTCCCCTACGACCACGTTCAGGATTAAGCATATAAGAAAGTGAATGAATGAATGAACCTATAAAGCAAAAGTGTATTTTTACCCTTGCAACAGTAGTAGGAAAATAGTTCCCGTGCTATAAACCCAGATGAATCCTATTGTCTCTGTCATTTGTAGCTTCTTATAATATCTCTGCAGACCCCAGGTTGATTGGACATCCATAAGACTTGCTGATGTATCTTCGAGCAATTATGTAACTGGAATTAATCAGGTATGATGGCGTCTGAAGCAGTTATACAACCGAAATGAATATCAGCTGCTTAATATGGACCCTAAAATTGCACAAAGGAACTGCACACATCTTACATCTGGTTATAAAGCATAGATGGTATTCTTCAGATCATGAAATTCCTTGCCTCACAAGCAGTGAACAAATAATATACATAGTACATGTGGGCTGGATTATCTAAAGATTATAAGTGTCTACACACATGCCATACAAGCATGATGCGTGGGGAGCTACTTTTAAAAGATACACTGAGTATGTTGTGGTTTGTTCTAGTACAGAATGTTTCTGGATTTTTTTCACCATGCTTAACCCACTAAGATCTTACATAAGATTCAAAGAGATGCAGTGTAAGCTATATAGGATGACAGCTGCAGAAGAGATTCAGTATGCACATAGACAATGGCATTTTTAGGTTAAGCATTTGCACTGGTAGATTTTGTGATTATGAAAATCACTCTTTTATTATTACACTATAAACAAATACCAATTCACCACTTGTTAATAATTTTTGTTTTTCCTTATTTACATCACACTGCACATTAGTACCTTGTATATCATATTGCTTTATAGAGCATATTGTTGAATTGTACACTCAACATTACAAATACAGTGCATCCAGAAAGTATTCACAGCGCTTCACTTTTTCCACATTTTGTTACGTTACAGCCTTATTCCAAATTGT
>JAVSBV010152039.1:0-15235 GCA_033117975.1 Parotocinclus spilosoma
TGGTCAGATGAGTCACGATTTGAAGTTCTTTATGGAACACTGGGACGCCATGTCATCTGGACCAGAGAGGACAAGGAAAACCAAAGTTGCTATCAACGCTCCGTTCAGAAAGTGCATCATGAGCAAACCTCCATGACCAAAGAGCGTGCAGGGTATGCCAAACTGGCAACAAACTGACCAACTGGTCAAAACTGTAGTTTAGTAGCTATGACACCTTTGTCTAGCGTGCTTCTCTTTACACTTGAATCACTTCCCATTGCCACCTTTTTAGCTACAGTTGTTGCTTCAACCAGTGTAACCTTTATCTGATCAGCTTTTTTGGAGCAAAAATGTATAACAGAAGGCCTTTGTAACTTTGGTACCTTTGTTTCCATGTAAACTAAATGCATTATATTATGTACAGTAAGTAATGACTGGTTACATGACTGTATCCTTTACAATAAGAATAATGCTTTAACAGTAACCACAAGCACAAGGCTAAGTATTCATGGCTGTACAAGTCACATTTGTACTCTAACTGAAATTTAATTATATTATATTGCTATTATGTGTAGACCAGTGCAATTGCCTGTATGTGTATCGTGCACACAAACATTTACAATTTTACATTTACATTTGTTTGTGGATGATAGGCTGGTGTCACGCTACTTTCAATCTGCAGCACTTCACATAGTGTTTTGTTGAGCTTTAATAAGAAATGATGATGGTAAAACGTACATTTGAAAAGGACATTTCATTAGCATGTATATTTACAATCTTAAGCACTGCAATTACAATACAGTATGCCACAAAGCTACTCTGACAACTTATCAATTATCAAAGCACTTATCAATTATCAAATACACAAAAATCAAGACGGCTTTCCAGTTTGAATTTGTAAAGGATTTTAAAATGCACAAACACATTTACAAATTCCTGTCCTTGATCCGAGAGGATTCATTGGGGGCAGCCATGCCTATAAATTATAGAACAAAGATGTCCACTTTCTGGCACTGATCACATTCCAAGACCTTTAAGACAAAATTTGCTTGAAATCATTTAATTTTGTTAAATTAAATTTATTTAATATTATTTCCAATGATTTATGTATTAATTGTTTAATGCTGGGAGCATTGTTTTATGGTGATATTTAGGCTGTCAAATTGTCCAAAAAATATATTTCATGCTGGAAGCATCGCTTTATAGTGTTATTTAGGATATCGAGTTGTCCTACTAATAGAATTAATGCTGGGAGAATTGTTAGTGCTTGAGGTTACATTTAAAATGGCTGTTGTTCTGAAGGAACATTTTCTAATGTGTGTGTGAGAAAGATATAAAAAACAAGAGATTGACAAAGATTGATATTTATATAGTCTAACCCTTGATCTGAAATTTGGAGGCATATCTGCGAAGAGTTTTCCGCTGTAAACTCCACTAAACTCCACTTATTTTCCATGACTGAAAATATAAATGTGAAAAAAGGTTTAACAAATTAATAAAAGAAAAAAATACTTGAAAAGAATAAAAGGAAAATGAATGCAAATCACAGCCCATGTCTCATAACAATAAAATATTTTTTTTAGATCATGGATTGCAGGTTTGTCACCTGTGTCATGGAGGGTTTTTAGAAACTTTTTTTGATGCAAGGTGTATAATGTCTTGAGAAGTAGCGTGTGGCTGTTTCAAAAACTTCAATGATCAAGGAATGATCAAGGAAAAATGTAGCCTGTAAATGTGCGTAGTGCCATATATCAAATTATGTTATACATTGGCATGACACTGGCTTGCTTTTACAGGTTGGTAAGGGTATGCTAACTGAGATGATGAATCACAATATAAACTAACATTTGACCATTTTTAACTAAAATGCACGCTTTTGAAACTGCTTTATAAAACACATTTAACGCAAGTAATTGTAGGTAAAAACTGAATAAACCTCTAACTTACCTGACTGCAATGAAAAAGTCCATCACGCTATGTGTGTAATAGTAATGATATTTTCTCGCAGTGCTAAAGTAAGTGATACCACATTTCCTGTTGAAATCTTCACTGTTAGATACCAAGACCCCGGTACATAGAGTTCTGGTGGGAGTATTGTCCGCCAGGCATCACAATGATCTCCGTAATGCCATAAGGGCCACATGGCTGGGATACGTCATGAAGCACCCCGACTTGAAGAATAGGTCTGTATGTCTGCCTTTGTTTGACCACATCAGGTTTAATTCTGTTTTTACCAAGTAGTCTGTTTCACCATTTTCTTACGAATAACTACCACACACAGGCAGCACCTAAGGTGCCTAAGCCTAAGCTTTTGTCAACTTTCCTCAACAGTCTTTCTGCCACAGTGATGTCAGGAGCACTTCCTGCCATAAGCGCAGATTTGCTGTATTTACTTCCTGTAGGAACCATTTATGTTTTGCTGCAATAATAATCACCTACTACTTGAGGTGCTGAAAGGTTTAAAGGTGACTCTAAGGTACAAGGTAAACGGGGGAAGTGGTCAACAAGGAAGTCAACAGTATTTTGACTGTATCCTGAATAATATTGGAGTGTGTTTATGCCAGCGGGAGGTTTGAAAGTGTATAATAATACACGATATTCACTACTGCTGTTGATGTAATAAATGAACTGATATATCCAAAGTTTAAACGTATTGACTTTGTGATACTGAACTCCCGTTCAATAGGAACGAGTCAAATGCTACTAACGCCGATTCACTTTCCCACCATATAGAGACATTTAATTATTAGGTTTATTAAAAGTCACTACATGTTTATGTCAAAATACTAACTCCTCTAGAATGCAACGCATCTTGGTGCGAATTGTAAGAGGCGCTTTAAGACTGGATGCATTATGAAATGGCCGCTGGAGTTTTGATCTGAAAGTGGAAGATAAGACGGCTTTGTTTCGGTGGAGACTATTGGAGACTCTGCAGGACTCATAGACTCTGGACACTTTCACATATCAGACTTCAAATGTTGAAATCAGGGCTGCAAGGGTTGTGGCGATAGGCAACGCTTCAGTAAAAGCAAGGACGAACTCTTCACTTGAGTGAGGCGAACTGACTGAACATTTGATACTGGGATACTGACATTGGATTACTGAGGTAATGAATGAGCTTGATCCAAATGATGGTGTTAATCCAGGTGACAGTATTTTCAATATTGAATCAAGGGTTTCTAATAAAGGTTCTAGCCACAGAGACAGCCAACCCAGTTCCAGATCAAAGGGTTCTGGCCGCTCTGCCATTCTGTTTGCATGCCTCCAAGCTGAGGCAGAGAGAGCATCACTTGTTGCTCGTTCTGAATCTTCAAAGGAAAAACACAGACTTGAGGATCAAACGGAGGTTCTGAGGAGAAAAAAGGAACAAATGGAGCTTGACGCTGACTTGGCCGCTTCTACTGCTAAACTGTCTGTGTTAAAGAAAAATATGGAACATCAAGTATAATCTCAGACGGAATGGAGTCCTATTTTAAAGAGGGAACCAAGCTGAAAGCTATCTTGTCAACACAACAGCCAAAGGAAAATCCATATGAATTAACTTCTGGAGCTACACAACAAAAGATCAAGGAGAAAATTTTTGATATCGATGTGCTGCTTTCACAACAGGAAACAGGATGGTGTTGTTGATGTTCAAAATAATTTTCAGAAAAAACAGTCACAAGGACATGTTTATGAATCACTCGCAATGATGCCACAAGCACAAGAAATGCAGTATCAGTTATCAAGAAGAAATTGACAAGGTCATGTATTTGAATCAATCTTGCAGCCAAGGAGACCGCAATTACAAGGAAGACAGCCCCAATCGTATGCTCGGGACAGAAATGAGGCTGCTACTTTAAACTTACTTTAAAGACAAAATTGTATAGCAGAATTGCTAATACAACAGCATAACTCTCATCTTCTTCCACCAAGAGTTCCAGTCTTTGAAAGGGATCCTCTGCAATTCAGAACATTTATCAAAGCATTTGAATATTGTGTTGAGGAAAAATCAACTAACAAAGGGTATTGTCTGTACTTTCTGGAAAGGTACACTAGAGGCCAGCCGTGTGCACTAGTTCAAAGCTGCCAACATTCGTCTCCTGAAAGATGATACACCACAGCTTAAACTTTGCTTTACAGTTTGGAAATGATGCTAAAATTACATCTGCATACTTGGAAAGAATACACAGGTAGCCAATGGTGAGAACAAAAGATGTTAAGTCTCTACAAGAATATGCACTTTTTCTATGCGAGTGTTGTAATGCAATGTCTGATTTGCAATACATGAATGAACTGGATATGCCGGCAAACATGAAGATAATAATAATAAATCTTCCATACAAACTGAGGGATAAATGGAGAATCATTGCATGTGACCTTATGGAAAAATACAAACAGAGAATACAATTCAGTGATCTCGTCGTTTTCGTAGAACGTCAAGTGAAAATAGTGTTTAACCCAATATTTGGTGATATTCAGAACACTCAGCCAGGACCAGTGGGCAAATCTGTATACAAGGGGAAATCACAACTTAAACTTAAGGGAAACAGTTTCGCTACCACTGTAACAGCCATTGACAGACCTGTATGGAAAGCACATGGGCAAACAAAAGTAAAGAAAAAAAAAACTACATAGAAACAACTGTATGCTTTGTTCACAAAATCATGTGTTGGAGCAGTGTGCACAGCTGAAAAGGATGAAGCACAGGGAAAAGATTTCCTTTCTATAGAAGGAATTTGTTTTGGTTGCTTATGCATTGGGCATTTTGCGATAAACGCTTGTAATTTTAACTTGTTAAATTTGTAACCAAAGGCATCACAGTATTCTTCATGTGCATCTCAAAATGAAGGATAAAGGATAAAGCTGTTAACACAAATGGAGACTCCAGCAATAATCCAGTATTGAACACTGCACTCGTTTCTGCACACGCATGTGATCATACAGGGGCCGGGAAAAGTCATGGGATTTCATCCATTCTCCCGGTCCAAGTAAAATCTAGAAAGGGAGACAGTCATACAGACTTATGCATTCTTGGATCCAGGTAGTACATCTACTTTTTGTTCTGTTTACTAACTATGAGCCCAAAGGCAATCGTTTCCAGTTTTGTCATGAATGGGTTAGAGATTTTAAGTCTCCATGGTAAACAGTTTTGTGACCTTCCAGAAGTGTACTCCCAAAAGAAAATGCCTGTAAGCACAGCCAATATTATCCAAAGGGAGGATCTGGCTAAACGGCCTTATTTGGATGGCATTTTCATTCACCACATTCAAGCTGACGTTGAGCTGTTCATTGGTACTAATGCCTCAAAGCTCCTTGAACCATGGGAAGTGATAAATAGTTATGGGGAAGGACCCTATGCTGTAAGGACCCTATTGGGGTGGGTTCTTAATGGATCTCTGGGAGTAAGTCATAATAAGCTTTATGATGTTGAATGCTCAGCTCTTACTGTAAACAGGATTTCAATGGAAACATTTGAACAAATGCTGAAAACCTAATATGTATATACATGATTTCAATGAAAATGCGTTTTCAAAAAGAGAAGATGTCAAGAGAGGATTTAAAATTCATGGAACTCAAGAAAAGGAAAACCAAGTGTTCCATTCGACTGTGGTGCTGAATTCAGGAACACATCTTTAAACAAATGAAATTGGATAACTGGTGATATAGTGCTTGTTGCAGATACTACTGCTCCAAGTAATTCCTGGGTACTTGGTAGGATACTAGAAACATTTCCAGATAAGAAAGGGCTGTTTAGATTAGCACGACTGCAATCTAAAACTGGTGTCTGAAAGACCAATAACTAAATTTTGTCTTTTACAAGAAGGGTTGTAAATTGTCGTATGAAAAGACTCCTCAAATGATTTTGTGTGTATATTTTAAAGTTTTGTATGATTTTAATGAACTGTTGGCTCCTCATGATGTATTGGTTGAATTGTTTATGCCTTTGTCATTAACAATTAGGGGCCGGTGTATAGGAGCCATTTATGTTTTGCTGCAATAATGATCACTTACCATGTGAGGTCCTGAAAGGTGTAAAGGTCGTGGCCTGTCTGGAAGTTTTTCACTGCCCATGCCAGCAAATGTTCAGGCCTATTTGAAGTTCACCAATAACCAACTGGATGATTCTAAGGAGGCATGGAAGAGGGGCATGTGGTCAAATGAAAACAAAAATAGAGCTTTTTAGTACTATACTTGCTGTGTTTGGACTGTATACGATGAAATCTCTAAATTCCTTGCAATTGTATGATGAGAAACATTGTTCTTAAACTGTTGGATGACTGAGCCTTTGGGGATGCTCAGACCACTTGCTTCAGGAGAAATATCAGACGTGAGTTCTGGTGGCTGTTGTTTACGGGTCACAGGAATTCAATGTTGTTGATGTTTTCGACCTTGCCAACTTACTTTCCCCAGATTCTCAGAATCTTTTGATGACGTTGAGAAACGTTCTGAAACTGTTGGATTATTATTAGACTGAGACTTTTGAGGTTGCTTCCTTTATACCCAATCATGACACTCACCTATTTCCAATTAACCTGTTCCCCAGTGGAATGTTCCAAACAACAGGTGTGTTGTTATCAGCCCAATATTTCCATAGAAAACCCCAAAATGTTGATCAGTTTGAACATTAAATATCTTGTCTTTGTAGTGTATTCAATTGGATATGGGTTGAAAAGGATTTGCAAATCATCTGATTCTGTTTTTATGTTTTACACAATGTTTCAACCAGACTAATTGGTGCCACTGTGAGGTCACTATTATTCCTCCAGTCCTTTGCCGCCTTTTTTGTCCCTTCAGAGTTTCTGCCCATGTGGAGGTGCATTATCTCTAGGCTTCCACTTTAATCCAAACAGGTGATATTTTAGCTAACTCACATGCTCTAGTTAGTACTGTTGGTACCGCTAACTGAGTCAAACATGGTAACTGGTTAATCTATGTAGAGTGTTAACTTAAATTATCTCAGTTTAGTTAACGTTAAGTAGCTCAATCACTTTGTGAAATAAAGGTCCTGTTCTGACATTGTCCTAACGTAGAACTTTTATACATAGCTCCCTGCATAAAACAACGTTTAGGCTAAACGTTTAGGCCTAACAACGTTTAGGCTAAACTCGCCTTCGGCTCGTGCCTACGACCAAATCACAGCCGTGATCTTATTCGCGATAACACACTCCCTTTCGTATTCTATTGCTTAAATAACATATCTCCAAATGTTATATAATTCACACATTCTGCTTGTAATTATTTTGGTATAAGGCTTGTGCCCTCTTAATGATTTAAATTTTTTGTGCTTTTTCAAAGGGTGTTGGTAAAATTTATCATTGGCAATCATGATTGTGAAATACCTGAAGAGGATCGAGAAGATCCATATTCCTGCATACCCCTAAATCTCACAGAGCCAGGTAAATTACAAAACCTGAAAAGCCATGTCATGACATTACTGATGTAGCATCGAAGTAGCATTCCACCCGTGGAATCAATGGAAAACACCTGCAGAAAGTAGATGGAGACCTATCTATCTATCTATCTATCTACACAGAGAGAGAGAGAAATATAGAATCACTCAATTCTGAGGAAAATATTATGGAATTAATCTCTATAACTTGCAGTTTGAAAACAGACACATGCATTAGGTAAAAACTGGCTAATGAGTTTTCAGTTGTAAAAAAGTGCTCACATCTTGAAGAGCTGTTGCACAAAGGGAAATTGACATGAAACATGTCTCCAAGACACGAGATGCCTCCCTCAGTAACAACAAAGGAGAGAATTATAAAACTTCTTATAGAAGGTAACTCATCACACAAAGTTGCAAAACATTTTGGTTGATCCCAGTCAGCTCTGTCTGAAAAAAAAAAAAAAATCGGGACCAAGTACAAACAAAATGGGAATTTTGTAATGGGAAGCATACAGGTAGACCAAGGAAAACAAAGATAGAAAATGGAAAATGCACAACAAAACAATTAAGAAATAAGTGAGCGGAAATCATTAACACAAAAATAGAAAACAAGGTTACAGTGGGCTGGTGTAAGCGATCATGGACTGTGGATGACTGAATGAAAGTAATCTTCACTGATGAATCACGAATCTGCATTAGGTAAAGTGATGATGCTGGACCAGTTAAATTCATAAAGATGACTGCATGAAGAAAACATGCACAATTTCCACAGGCATTGATAATATGCTGCATGTCAGGTAAAGGCACGGGGGAGATGACAGTCATTACATCTTCAATAAATGCCAAAGTAGTACTCGAGCTGCTGCATTCTGTACTAGTTGCAGTTTATTTAGAGATTTACTAAAACATCCCACGAGTAAAGCATTACAGTAATCCAATCACGAGGTTATAAATGCATGAACTAGTTTCTCAGCATCTTTAAAGGAAATTACATTTCTAAGCTTAGCAATGTTAATGTAACTGAAAGAAAGCAATTTGTGTGATGTTGTTAATGTGCACATGGAGAGAACAACCCCCCCCCAACAATGTATATATGCATCAGAATGAATAATTATTTTCGGTGTCACAAAACCCTGAATAAATGTACTATTATCAGTTTGTGTCACTCAATTCAAATTATAAGAAAAATGATTCCAGTTTGCAAGATCTCTTTCCATACACAGAAATGGTGTATGGTGGACTGTCAACTTGTTTATAGATTTATTTTTAAAGATTTGGACTTTGATTTATTATTTTTTTTCCATATAAAGTTGCTGTGACAGATGTGGCCATTCTAAGCATGCCTGAGGTTTGGATGCCATCTGATGTCTCAGCAGTATGTTTGGAGTTTAAGGTTCTCCACCCTGTTGTGATCACTCAGTTGGGTGTCTTTCCCGGTAGCCCAAAGCAAGATTTTATGGGGAACATCACAGTGAAATTATTCCCAGTGGACCAGGAGGTAAGTATATAAGAATGCAATTTTTTATATTAAGACAAAAGTAAACAGAGACTTCAGTCCACCACTGCGCATTAGCCTTTAACTGAAAATAATATACAGACTTTACAGGCTTTACTTAACCTTAAAGATTTACAAAATATAAATGCACTATAACTGTAAAGTATTTTTTTAAGTTTTAAAAGTCTTATTAAAACATATTGCATTAACATTTGCTACATTTTCAAAACTTAACCTTAAATATAAAAAATACAGACTTCATAGTCTTAATCATAGTGCATTCATATTTAGTACATATTTGGTGCAGTGCAGTGGGAAATCTTCACAGCCCTTGGGGAATTAGCTGGAAGATTTTTGCATTGCTCCAGAGTTCACTGGTCTGCCATTCTTTGCCGCTTTTCAGCTTCTTTTAGCTCAGGGTGATGTCACGCCAAATGGAAATGGCAATATTTACAAAGTACCTCAATTTAATTTTACACTCCTTGCAAACAACTGTCAAGTTCTCTCTTCCCCGGGGTATTGTAGAATCCAAAATATGAGCAAACACTGGCTTTTAGCGACGACGGGCAAGTTGAATCACGCTTTCACATTGCTCCATGCTAGTGGACTCCATTCAGACAAAGGGAGCTGGCAAAGTAGCTTGTTGTATGGTGGCTTAGATAGCCTTCTTTCACAGTGGCCGATTTTGTAGCATTTTAAATCAATTCAGAATCTCCAAGACTTGAAAGAATCCATTTTTAGCACCACTATTGTGAATATTTTGGAACAAGTTATCCTTGCTCTTTATTTTCTTTGTAGACATTTTCTACATACAACGCATTAGTAGGCACATGGTGGTGCGATGGGCTAATGCAATTTTGCCAGAAGACAACATCTCGCAGCAGTGTGGTCTCGCAGGAATGTAGTGTCAGATAGTCATCTCATATAAGAATTCTTAATGCCAATAAATGGCACCCCTTCAAGCTCCAGCTGCAGCAGAAACTGAACCTGATAGACGTGTCGAGTTCCACACCTGGCCATTAGACAAACTTCAACGAGATACCACATTTACACAGGGCATGCTGTTCAATGAAGGGGCCAGTTTTTATGCAATTGGTGAGGTCAACTGCCAGAATGTGAGGTACTGGAGTGAAGAAAACCCTCACCGGAAAGCAGACAAGTCGTAGACTTGTAACTATGTAACTATGTGCCACCCCAAAAACCCAGATATACAGAACAATACAACCATCGCACCCTACAGCTCCACATAACAAGCAAAATAAACGGCGCTTAAACCAAGTTATTTATACCAGATGCAGGATTGGCCACTCCAAAATAACTCACCAACACCTGATAAAAGGAGGAATTCTACCAACATGCCCAACCTGCCAAACACCCATCACTATGAAACACATCCTAACAGACTGCCCCAAGTACAACAAAAAGAGACAAGAAGCACACATGCCAAAAAACATAAAAGAAATCCTCAAGCAAGAAAACACAAAAGCAATACTAACCTGCCATGCAACCATAAAAATGAAAATGCAAATATAAAACGATATTTAATGGAAAGACGTGAGAAAGTTTTCGGACATTAATGCAACAACCTTTCCTGCCATTGAATAACATGTTAAATATGGCGTTAAAACCCAAGCAAATTAAAAAGTTTAAATCTGCACCACTTCAGCACCTCATTGTGGAGGCTTGTGACATCATTTCTCCAGAGATTCTCAAGCAGGTTCTTAACTACTGGATCCTGGGCAACTCTGTGTGGAGCCTCCAGCTGTGTTACGCACCAAGGATAGGACATTGAACCTGTCAAATAGCATCACAGGCAGCGTTCTCAGTTGTTGTAACTTTGTGTTGATAACTTTTGAACCACGAGAGATGCTGCAAATCTCTGATTTCTAAGACCGTCCTGGGCATCTTTGATATGCTGCCATGACCACCTTTCCATTGGAAAAGCATACCATTGATCCAATATGGCTGCTTTCAAGATGGCAGCCATGTTCTGGACTTCAGATATGTAATTTTTCGTATGTCTTGTGTCTATTGACTCACCAATTGAATGTTTTTCAGTTGCATAGTGTAAACTGCTTTATACTGTCTTAATCTGCTTTAAAACCAACTTAACTAGCAAAACCACTGTTCTACTGTATATACAGTCGTGTGAAAAAATTAGGACACAATATGAAAGCCTGTATATTTTTAAACATATTTAGACATGTGATGTTTAATATAAATTTTAACAATTTTGGGGAATCCAAGCAATATAACTAAACAATGAAATTGTTCAGCATTTTGAATGAGGCTTGCCCTATTTAAACATCAGAAAAGTAGTTCGGGGTGTCTCTGACAGTTGAAGTGAGTGTGAGGTGATGTAAAAAAAATGTCTGAGGCCCTCAGTAAAAAGATTGTGGCTGATTATGAATTTGGTATGGCGATTTAAAAAGATCTTAAAATAATATGACAGCAGCCATTCCACCATCCGGAAAATTGTTTACAAGTGGTGGACATTCACAATAACTGCGACTATGCCAAAGTCTGGCCGTTCAAGCAAGTTCACCTCCAGAGCAGATTGTAAGATTTTAAAAGAAGTCACGAAAAATCATATAAGTTCATAACAGGACCTACAGCAGACTCTTGCTATTGTTGATGTGAAAGTGCATGACTCAACTATCCGAAAGAGACTACACAAGATGGACAGGTGAGTCTAAAATTATTAGTCTATAAAATTATTTTGACACCAGAACAGAAATCATGTTTGGCATAAACCAAATACATTTCAAGAAAAGAACCTCATGCAAACTGTGAAGCATGGATGTGGGAGTTTTTTTGTTTTGGGATACTTTGCTGCAGCAGGATCTCGCCAGCTCATCATACACAGTAGAATTCATGGTGTTTTTTATCAGAGGGTGCTTGGGGAAGATGTGAAATAATCTGTAAAAAAAATGAAAGCTAGTGTGGAAATGGACCCTACAATATGACAACAACTGAAATGACTGAGATGACTGGCTGAAAACTAAATGCAGAGACTTTGAATGGCCAAGTCAAAGTCTGGATCTTAATCTCATTGAGATGCTCTGGAGTGACTTAAAATGGACTGTACATGCAAGAAACCTCGCAAAAATCTTACTGCTGAAAGAATTCTGTGTTGAACAGAAGGGCAAACTTTCTACAGATCGATGTCAAAGATTGGAATATGGCTACAAGAAGTGTCTCACTACAGTTATTTTAGCCAAAGTGGGCAACACTAGTTAATAGAGGGTAGGGTGTCCTTACTTTTTCCTCCATTATCACACATCTTTCTATCCATATCTTTTGTAAAACAGTTTAATTGTTTTGTTTAATTGCAGTTAAATCTTTTTTTTGTGAAATAAACAAAAAGTTTTACATTTATTAAAAAAGAGCTGACTATTTAATGTGGTGTCCTATTTTTCACATGGCTGTATACTGCTATATGTTATTAAATGTACAGTATTGAATGTGTGTGTCTGTCTCCTTATTGCAGGAGGCTGTAGTGACTGCTTATTTCACCCCCCATAGTTCAGGAGTCTTTGTGGAGGGTGTATGGTATAAGACTGTAGAACAATTCATTTTGCCAAAGGTGGGAATAACATGTAAAATATGTTATTTACTTTGTGTCCTCGCTGGCTTGTCAGTAAGTTGTCAAATTATTATCCATTGAAGTGCGGAAACGCTGTTTGCTGCTATCAATTAGTTTAAACTCAAGTTTGTATTTTAATTAAATGTATTAATTTGTTGAAGGATTTACCAGTCTGTATAGTGTTATAATAGTTTAACCACAAGCTGTTTCTCTGCATCTATTAAATAGGATATTTGAGTTTATCAATAGTTCACAGTTAAAAGGACAGCAGTTCTAATAATAACGTTTTGAGTATTTGATCTATTACAGAAGCTTTATTTGCATGCAATATTTACCAGGGTTAAGTTGTATAAAACAGAATGCAATTATTTGCAAATCATTTTAAACCTATATTCAATCAAATACAGTACAAAGACAATATGCTCAAATGGATAAACTTTATTGTTTTTTAATTTGATGCCTGCAATACGTTCCAAAATAGTTGGGACAGGTTCAACAAAAAACTGTGAAAGTTGAGGTATGCTCAAAATATTACCTGTTTTGCAATATTCCACATGTGAACCAGTTAATTGGAAATGGTTGTATCCCTGAAAAGTCTTTCATGAGCAAGGATGGGGTGACGTTCATGACTTTGTGAACAGCTGCGTGCACAAATAGTT
Source organism: Parotocinclus spilosoma (assembly GCA_033117975.1). Lineage (NCBI taxonomy): Eukaryota > Metazoa > Chordata > Actinopteri > Siluriformes > Loricariidae > Parotocinclus > Parotocinclus spilosoma. The sequence continues at coordinate 13,092 of JAVSBV010152039.1, forward strand.
CAACAGTTTAAAAACAATATTTTTCAACCTGCAATTACAAGGAATTTAGGGTTTTTATCATCTGTGAAGGCGCCATTAATGAAAAGTACATACAGGTGGTAATCATGCCTCTGTTGCAGGTATCAAATAAAAAATAAGTGAATATTTGAAAGAAAAGGTTATGCACAAATTGAGAAATTTAGGGATGACCAAATCCTATTTCAAGAACATTAATATTTTGTGTACAGGGTTTTGAGGGAAAGGTGTTATGGGAAAGCCAGGATTTGGCAAGTCTTACTATTCTTAATGTTTCCAAGATTAACCTCAACAGTGGTGGTGGAGTGATCAAGTTTGGATATGTAAGCATACTTAGTATTTTAATTGTTCAATTCTGTTTTTTGAATTATCTGCTATAATATTATGCATGTATTTATTTAGCGCATTTTAGAATATTAATTGAATTATTATGTGCTTGCAATGCATATTCTCTATCCATTATGATTTTGTGTGTTGCAGGTACAAGAGGGCACTTTACCTCCCAGAAGTGCACATTGTTATCCAGGGCTTGCTGGAGGATTCACTTTCTCGGTTTATGGTACATCAATCTAAATTTTGTAGATTTTGTAAAACTTTGTCATGTGCTTTTTAGGCAGATATTCTCTATAAATGTACAAACAGGAGGTGACTTTTTATGTAATATTTAAAAAATAAGTTTAAACTCTTACTATTATATTTATATTCTCCAGTTTTTATTTAAGTATATATGGACATGTCTTGTGCTCTCTCAATCTGTATTTCTCCCTTTCAGATATGGAGGCACTGAAGGTGCTGTTGCATGGCCGTTCAGGCAGACGGCAGGCGCATATAACCAAACTCAGAGATGAGGAACAAGCCCTGTTGGAGGAGAGTCACACTTTTGGAGACATTGTTTTTGTTGATGTTGTGGACACTTATAGAACAGTGCCTTCTAAACTACTGAAGTTTTTTAAATGGTAAGAAAATTACATTTTAAACAGAAGACTAGATTAATTGGTTTAAATGTATATATTGGCTATATTGTGCAAATTAGTTGTGATATAATTATTGCCAACAATAGTAATTAAATAATAATTTCCCATTTTTTTACATTGTTTACATAATTTAATGTTTTACATCACACTAACCTATTACAACTTAGGAGCTGATGAGACATAATGTCACTTTAAAAGCAGAATTTGTTTTCCTCATTCTTCCTTGATATAAGACTTCAGCTGCTTTGTGTTGATTCTCTGTTTTTCTATTTTGCACTATATAAACTACAACCTTAATTCCAATAAAGTTGGGACATTGTGAAAAACAAAAATAAAAACAAAAAACGATGATTTGCAAATCCTTTTCAACCCATATTCGATTAAATACACTAAAAAGACATATTTAATGTTTAACAAATAAACTTTGTTTTTTGCAAATATTCCCTCATTTTTAATTTGATTCCAAAAGTTAGAGACGGGGGAAACAAAAGACTGGGATGTCAAATAATGTTTAAAAAACACCTGTTTGAAATATTCCACAGATGATTAGATTTAGAAACAGGTCATTGTCATGATTGAGTTGTTCACAAACAAGGTTGGTGTCATTCACCACTTTTTAAACAACTGCATGAGCAAATAGTCCAGCAGTTTAAGAAATTTTTTTAATGTGCAATCGCAAGGAATTTCAAGGAATTTCATTTGTATAAATCTCTGAAAGTAAGCAGCAAGGTAAACATTGAATGCCCGTGACCTTCAATCCCTTAGGCAGCACTGCATTAATATTCAATATCATTTCGTAACGGATATTACCATTATGGGCTCAGGAACAATTCATAAAACCATTGTCAGTGGCCACAGTTCATTGGTCCATCTACAAGTGCAAGTTAAAAACTCTAGCATATATCAGCAACACCCAGAAACGCTCATCCAAGATGGGCTGATGCAAAGTGGAAAAGTGTCCTTTAATCTAACGAGTTTACTTTTTAGATTGTTTTTGGAAATCATGGACATTGTGTCCTCTGGGCCAAAGAGGAAAAGGACTGTGTAGATTGTTATTAGGGGTGGGTTATATGGCACTTAAATACAAACCGGATTCCAAAAAAGTTGGGACACTAAACAAATTGTGAATAAAAACTGAATGCAATGATGTGGAGG
>JAVSBV010152048.1:0-15235 GCA_033117975.1 Parotocinclus spilosoma
GAAAGAGAGAGAGAGAGAGAGAGAGAGAGAGAGAGAGAGAGAGAGAGAGAGAGAGAGAGAGAAAAGAGATAGAGAGAGTGAGAGAAAAAGAGAGACAGAGTGAGAGAGATAGAGAGAATAAAAAGGAGCTTATCTGACTATAGGGTGAATAATGTACATCATTACTAAGTGGGGTAATCACGGCCATATGACTCCCTCATGTAACCTTATCACAATGAGACCAGAGTGAGTTTCTCCACTCGTTTAGGCAAAGCTCAGCTGGGATCTCACAGCTACATTATAGATTCCATCAATAAACTGAGATCACTACTGCATGAAGTTCTACATCTACCACTATAGAATACAGGTCCACAGGTACATGCATTCAAAGGTTGAATTACATTCTGAAAGGCACACATATTTGCATCTCCAAGTTATGTTGTGTTGAAATATTTGGGCATTCATGCTAGGTGTATAGATTCATGATTACGCAAGATAGATGCACTTTCATTTTATAGAGGTTTCCAAAATGCCAAAATAAGATCAGGTAAGCATTAAACAAATAAAATAAAGTGTTAGTTCTGCGTCACTTCTTTCGAATGAATCATGTTTTTTCTACCTAAGTCACCATTAATTAGGTGACATTTTAAATAAGTATTCTTTTTCACCCAAAAATAAAGTGATCTTTTACTATCATTGATAATAAATGATAATCAGTATATGTCACTGCTGATACTGCAGCAGCCAGATGTAAATAAAAAGACCACACATGAACCACACAGAAGAACGGTATAAACATCTGGATTTTTCTTCCATCAACAATGTATAACATAAAAAATTCTCAGTCCAACATGTCCAAGTGGTCTCAGACCTTTTGGTCCCCATTATATGTGCTTGTTTTTAGACTGCAAATGTTTTTTCAAATGCCTTTTTTATCCTGGTTTATGTTTTAACTGAAGAAACATTTTTAATTAATTCAATAATTTACTATTTTACCAAAGCTGTTCTGAGTGTTTAACAAATTGAATTGAATAATACATTTAAAGTCAAGTTAAAAACTGAAATGCGGCTTTCAAACCTTCCAAATGCTTTGTGGAAGTATGAATGGTATTTTGAAAGACACCAAAATCAATTCACTGGGGGACTGGCAACTGGATGGATAGATGAGAAAGAAGTTAGTACAATTACGTATTTTGCCAGTTTTAAGATGGACTGGACTAAATACTCAGTTTAAACAGTCTATACAGCAGTGTGCAGAGAAAATTGTTGGCTTTTAACTCAATCCTCAAATAAATAGCACAATGAGCACAAAAATGTAACAAATAAAAAAAAGTGAAACAACACTTCAAACTGTCAAAAGGGGAAATAAAACTATTTTATTTCCCCTTTTGAGGTTTTAAGAGCATCTTCACTTGCACAAATACTGGACATGGGAACCTGTGCATGTGCTTCAAATAAATATCTATAATTATATAGAATTAATGCCTTCCTTCCTGAATTCTTTGATTTTAGCTCACCATAAATTGCCAGAAACATCCTTTTTTGGTTTAATATTGCCCTGGTAAAAATCGGGACATCCTAAATAAAATTTACATGAGAGGGAAGTAGGGTGTGTCAGATGCAAATGATGTGTAAATAAGGAAAGCGAGGGGCAGACGTTATTTCCATGCACAAAAAGAGACCAATGGCTCCATTTGGGACACTCACACTATACACTCAGAAGCCACTTCATTAGCTACACCTGTTCAAGTGCATGTTAACGCAATACCTAATCAGTTCATCACACAACTCAGTGTATTTAAGTATATGGACAAATGGTCAAGACAACCTGATAAAATTCAAACTGAGCATGGAGAAGTGTCGATAAAAGGGCAAAACAATTATTTAATTGATTTTAGACATGGCATAGTGGTTGGTTCTAAACAGGCAAAAATTGCTAAGCTATTGTGATTTTTAGGCACCGTGGTCTCTAGGGTTTACAGAGAATGGTCTGACAAAGAGGAAAACTGAAAAATGACTTGTTAATGCCATAAGAGAATCGCCTGATAAAAAGGCAACAGTTAGTCAAATAAATAATAATAATTGTTACAACTGAGGTATGTAGAATAGCCTATCTGAATGTACAACACATCAAACCAAAGCAGATGGCTACAGCAGCAGAAGACCACACTGGGTGCCACTCTTTATGCTAACAAAAGGCAACTAAGGCTACAATTCACACAGGCTTACCAAAATTAGACAATAGCATTCTTCCTTCCTGTCTTGTATCAAGAGTGCAGTCTGCTGCTGGTGGTATAGTGGTGTGAAGGAAATTTTATTGCCACTCTTTGGGTCCCTTAATACCAATTGTGCATCATTTAAATACCACAGTCTACCTGAGCATTGTCATTGACCATGTTTATGTCCACAATATACTCACTGAAATGGTTCCATAAACATACCACCCAAACCTTCACATTACAAGCCTAACCACATATAGATCTCACAGCCTTAGGACCTGTACTTTAATTAAGTAGCCTGTTTCTAAATGTTTTTTAAATTGTCTTTGTTACTTCTAAATATCCTATCAGTAGAGTCATCATGGATACTTAACACTTTCTTTGTGGCATGAAAAGACAATATAGCACAATGGAAAGTAATCATTCCACTTATAATTTATTGTAAAGCAGTAGTTAACATTTTCAAATACATTAAATCAGACACATTGCATGTTTAAAGGGCATGATCCTGTGTATACTAGGCAGGTAAAACAGGCATTTAAAAATGAAGGAATCCTTCTTGTGTTCCACAAAAAAAAAAAAAAAGATTTCAGTTTCAAAGCACAGTATATTGTTTCTGCTTATGAGTAAATGTTATGAGTAAATTGCTTCAAACTTATGAGTAAATGTAGATGTTTCATCATTAAAAGGTATTTAAGTAAAAGTAATAAGTCTCACAATTTTTAGGGCATATAACCATAAAATTGGTAATTAGTTAAAAAATACGCACTTGGCATATTTAACTTTATACCTGTTTTCGCACTAAAATTGCACTTTTAATCAGCCAATAGCATCTGTTGCATTTTTTTCTCTTTTCTCTGAGAGACGAGATCATGTACTCCAAACATTAAGTCCAATGAAATGGTACAATGACTATTTAAAGCCTTTGTAAATTCAGGAACGCACCTGATTGAATTCACATCCTAGCAAACCTACAGTGAGCAGTAGCTTTTTTTAACCAGATCCAAGATGACATCTGCCTGTAATATCACAGAAACGTACATCTGAATGGGACTTGTCAGGGCACTATTAAGTGGACAGAAAAACAGTAAGTAATCTGCCTGTAATGTAAAGGGGAAGATAAGCACAGACATGGCTGATTCAGATGACAATAAAATCAGTGAATAGCGCCTGTTAAATAAGAAATGACCTCAAGCCATAAGTTAATCTCTGTATTACATAGCTCATTTTTTCAATTGCTTCCTGGGTGCTGTACACTCACTGGCCACTTTATTAGGTACACCTGTTCAACTACGTAAATATCTGATTATCAGCACATTGTTGAATTTATGCCACAATGAATTAAGGCAAAGGGGAGCCAACCCATTACTACCAAAGTGTACCCAATGAAGTGGCCAGTGAGTGCCACTCTTTGCTCTTTGTGTTGCGTTTTTCTTGAGTGTGCATAGAGGGGCAGTGACACAAAAAGCACACAACCAGTGTGAAATAAGACAGCAAGCTCCAAACACGTTTCCCTAACTGATAGGAAACAAGAAGCTTTTGAAATCTGGAACTTTAAAACAGATCTATTTAGCCTCACAGACATTCGTGAAGACAATGTGTTATATCCCTCCAGACACCATTACACATGCTGTATTTACACAAAAGAGACAAGAAGAGTTGTTGTGAGAGAACAAAATAGCAAGAGAGGGAAGACAACAGAACTTGAGGGATATTTATGAGCACAGCAGTGAAGGTCAGCACACCTACCTTAACAAACACTGAGTTCATCTTGTTTACACAACAACCACACACACACTCACAATCACAATGCAAGGCCTTAAGGTCTGTTGGTATGAGGCTGAACCACTGATTAAAACGGACATGTGGGTTTTTTGTGTGCAGATGAGGACGTATGTGAGTTAGAGCTGAGAATGGGGGAGGAGCTCATAAAATAGGGCAGATGTAGGGTTATGGAGATAAAGAAAATGATGGGCAGTATAAAGATAAAGCACTCACATGGATGTCAGATTTTTTTACATTCATGCATTTTACACTGATATACTCCACCAAAAAAAGGCACAAAGTCTAATTCTCACATGCAGTAGAGACCAAAAGGAGGACACTAATTTAATAGGATGGTGTTGCATGAATAGGGAAGAGAAGCAAAATCATGTGATCTGCAACAAGATACCAATCAAGAGAAGCAGCATAATTGTTTGAAACTGTAATGCAGGCATTTTACACAAACAACGATGACCAGCCGTATCAAAAGGAATCTACAGAAGTAACGGTAGCCAGAAACTATTCCTTAGTTGCAGACTGAAACTGACTGTGTACTATGTGGAGTGCAAGAAGGACTCCACTCACCTACTGGCGCTTCAACAACAGGTTTAAATTGTTATTTACTTTAAATCAGTGTTTAAATTAGCGCACCTGCTCTGCGTATTATAGTGCTTTTCCTCTTTAAACACACACATTGTAACTCAGTTATGTTAATGTTAATGAGCTGGGTAGTTAGAACAGATGTGTTGGGAGCAGGGGAAACACAAAAATGTGCAGGGGTGTGGGGTTCCAGAACCACTGAATAACACTGCTTTAAATCAACTGTATAGATGAAAAATCTATTTTTGGACTTGTGACTATTACTTGTATATAACAATAACATATGTAAACTCTCACATTCTGACATAACAATAGATTCAACAAGAATAATGTAACACTGGGACACACTGACAGGGCTACAACATGAATTAACTTAAATCCCATTGGATACTGGATGCTATTTAGAACAGTACGTAAAAGTCTAGGTTAGCACTGTCTCTTCTCAGCGCCAATTAATTGGTCATCGGACACATTGTAGAGCTTTCCAGAAGTGGCTAGCAGAATAAAAAAGTTATTGACAAATATTCATAGCTGCAGGTCAGATTTTTGGGGTTTGTTTCTAAAGAGAAGGTGCTTTTTATGACTTCTCCTGTTTCTCTCTTAGGATATTGCAACCATGGAATTAAATGCAGCACCTGATAAATTACTATTAAAGACATTTGAGAGACTTGAAATGCAGTCTATGCTTGACAAAAGTAGGAATTTAAATGTATTTCTTATTATTATTGGTCTAGATGGAAGAAAACAATGCAGAAAGATTGGCATTAACATCACATCCGTCTGTGAGATTATTGGCTGGTTCCAATTGAAATCTAATTATTGTGTCATGTAATCCAATTATTGAGTCATGTAAAACCACAGTCCTTCCATTATTTAATTACCCAAGTGCATATAAACATGTGGAATGGATTATTGGCTAAATCAGATGACTGCTTTTTGCAGTTACTAAGAATGTGTAAACACACTCAGCGCTCACGCCTTAACAACACTAAGTAAAACTTACAAATAAAACTGATGATCATTATTATAAATAACATATAATGATAAAATTCCACCCAAAATTTAGTCTAATGCTTTACATCAAGCTGGGAGTGTTACCTTACAATGGACTGATTGTACTTATTGGACTAATCAGACTGTTTTACTGGTTGCTCCAAATTATAACTCATATTTTAGCTTCAGGACTAAAGAAAAAACAGTGTGTACTGTCCCTGCAGCGCAGATTCACAGCATCACACAGTTCACAATCTGTTCTGGCTCTTGTAGCATGTGTCAGTGACAACGTTTAAAACAAGCTGCAATATCATACAGCCAAACTAACTAGACACAGATTGCGTGACATCCATGCCAAGGCAGTCTGTGGCAGCTTGATTATTTGCTCTGAGCTTGACACTACTTTGCGGTAATCTATCTGACACCCTTCACGTGTACATCAGACTCAATCATAAGAACAGCAATTCCAGTTCAAATGTCAAGCAGATTTTAAAATGTCCTGGCACATACTGATATTCTACCTGGACTAACAAACATCCACACTTTCTCATTCGCCTTGTCGCCTAATTGCTCAGGGCAAATGCAAACTGCTATGCTGTTACATACTGTTATATACCAAATCCTGCCTTTACATTTTCATCCCATATTTTAATGAGTACTCAGAATTGTAATTTAGGAGGCAGAAGAATGAATTGAAACTGGGTTCCAATACCCAACCCAATACCCACAATCTACCAAAGTTCTCTCATGCCAGTCCTGTACTGAGATCACTCTACTGGCTTCCTGTTTTAGCCAGGATTCAATTTTAAATACCTGTCATGGCTTTTCAGGCCGCAAAAGGCTCTACTCAATGTTGTTTACATTGTTTGATTTACAACTACACACCTGGATGCCAACTAAAGTCTTCAGCTTCAGAGCACCCAGGGCATCCTTCTCTGAGATACCTGTAAGGCCAGTGTTCTGGCTCCTCATTGGTGGAATGAGCTACCCACTGCATTTTATACAGCATCTCATTCTTTTGCAGAAGTCTAAATACTCACCTTTTCAAACACCACCTAAGATAATGTTTCTATCCTTTTTTTGCACTTTTGTTGTACCTTTTCTTTGTATGTAAATTTGTCAACTTGATCCTCAAGCTGTTTCTGATTATACATACTCTTATAGCATCAAACTTAGATCGTTTTTGCTTGCTTGCTTTCTGAGCAGCATCACTTTCTAGTTTCGCTGCTAATTAATACCATTACTCTTTATACATATCAAAAGTTGCTCTGGATGAGAGCATCTGCCAAATGACTAAACAAAACTGTATGCTAATACACAGAGCAATTGCTAATTGGACTGCTAATACTGGCACTTAAGCAGGACGTGGGAATGCTGCATTGCAAGCATTTTCGCACCTTGTTGAAGTGTAACACACTCATCATCCATAACATGATGGATATACAGACTGCAAAGCCATGTAAAACAGTCAAAATATTGTTATAAATAAATAGTTAAGACTTAATTATAAAATGCTATAATTAAGTATCAGCAAAGGTATATAAAGATGGAGATCCAGTAGTGTAGACTTAGTTTCACCTGTTGGGGGGTACACTGCTCTCACCCCACCAACTTAGCACATGACGTGAGTAGTGTATTATGTTAAAGAAAATGCTATTTTATATGCCAAACACTTTATCCTAAATTGACCCTGAAAATATATTTACTATATTTTACATTTAAATTGTATTCAAGCAAGGGGGCAACACAGCAGATAGCACCGCAACCTCATACCAAGAATGTCCTGGGTAGGAAAAGGTCCAGGGTGGAGCAGCCTGGGTTCTTCCAATGTCTGTGTGGGTTTAGTCTGGGAACTTGTCCTGTAGCTCATCCCAGCTTTAGCATATTAAGATAATTAGAAGTCACCTATAACAATATACTTCATTCCTTTCAGTATTATCAGTGAAATTGTGTTAATGTTGAACTGACTGATGTAGTAAAAGAATACTTGAGAAGCTTCAGTGTTCCAAAAGAGCTTAACTTCAGATATTTCACAAAGGTCTGCTCTATAATATACGTTTCCTTTTTAGAGCATTCTAAAATTTTGAACATTCTTTAAGACTATGGAACAGGAGGGTGGACTGGAGACTTTCAACTTCCAAAGGAACTTTATATAAACTCTAAATAATGGGGCAGGGTGGTAGAGACTTGCTATTTTCAAATAAACTTTATATAAATTCTAAATACAAACTCTGAAATAAATATATATTGCCTTAAAACAAAATACTCTTTCTGCTCATTTCATTCTATGCAGCAGGTTCCTTAGATGAATTATGTATGATATATACATTTAAATGATCCTCCAAAAGCACACACTACATAGAGCTTACTAAACTTTATTACAAAAGACATTCCAAGAACCTCCGGGGGAAAGAATTGAACATTGTTTCTGCTGAAGTCACAGTCTAAGCAAAACTTTAACCTAATAACTGTCAATAGTCAAATAATTAAAGATTATTGAGATAACAGAAAACTGCAAGCTAGTATAATATCACTGTCAGCCTAATATCTGATGGTCTGTAGGCTGTGTTCCAAAGCTAACTATAGAAACTGTACACTTAGTACACTCACTAAGCACTGTATTAGAAACACTACACTAATACTTGGTAGAGCCTTCCTTCACTTTTAAAACAGAGCAAATTCTTGAGATTCATTCATTAATTCACTTGAGATTATGTTCTGCATTTAAATTATTTCATAACACGACTCAAGCCGCTCTGTAAAGTGTACTTTTTATCATGAGAACCTCCTTCTCTAGTGTATGCCAGAGGTTTTAAATTGCATTCAGTTCCAGGTGACTGGGAAGGACATTGAAGAACTTATCTCACTGGCATATTTACAGAATTAGACGGCTTTTGATTTGTGACATGGCACTTTTTGATGCTGGAAGTAGCCATCAGTTCAGCCATTAATGGACACACTCTGGCCATAAAACAGTTGCACATGATCAGAAACAGTTCTCAAATAGGCAAAGGCAATGATTGTTTGGTACTAACATACCCAAAGTGTGAAAAGAAACTATATTCCAAACCATTACATCACCTCCACCGGCTTGGATACAAGGCAGATGTGGTTCATGGATTCAAAATCTGGTGCTGCCAAATTCTGCCTCATCGGAAATCAAGAGCTGATGTTATTTCAGTCTTCATCTGTCTAGTTTTTATATGGCTGTGCCCACTGGAGCCTCAGCTTTCTGTTATTACCCTAATAGACTGTATATTTACTGTATATCAGTAAGGCACATTAGTATAAGACTTCACAATCATCTGGTCAATATCTCTTGAATACTTTGTCTTTAAAAACAAAGACAGACTCCACCCACAGACTTACCCCTTGCAATTAGTGCAGTAAAATCCAGAACAGAAGCAAAATGAAATCAATAACTTTAATGGCCAGTGATTCAAGGTGGATGCTTTTAAAAATACCCAAGCGATTTAATGTAGATCCTTCCGAGGTAGTTATGGGTGAAACTACACTGCATGTAAAGCATTTAGTAGAGAGTCTTGTTCAGAGTAACATGCAACCATTTTATGGCATATAAACCAAGCAATTTTAGATTAAGAACCCTGCTGAATATCCCAGCCATGGCAACCGCTGTGATTTGAACCCTGGGCTTTGTAATCAGTAGTTCAGGAGCCATCTTAACTGCGGCAACACCATAGTCCCAACTGGTCTGGTCATCCAACTAATTTTATTCCCAAATATGCAAATACTTAAATTGAATAGGTAAGTTTATTAGATAGTCAGTTGGTTAGTTAGTTAGTTAGTTAGTTAGTCATTTAACTGATTGACACAAAAGAGTGTGTTTGTGCACAATATTTTTTCCACCTGTACTAAAAGGTATGCATTCACATTGTTTAGTTAAAGTACACAAAATCTCTGGTGCACATTTAATGTTCTGCAATTGACTGCAAAACTACACCAACATTTGCACATTTAATGTGACTTATGGGCAAGAAAATGTGAAGATGAAAGATGTAAAAGTGAAAGATGAATAATAAGAAATTAGCACAACAGATGATTAAAGAAAAAATTAAAAATACAAATGTTATTAAAACTGAAGTGTAGTCACAAGATAAAGGCAGTGCAGAAAAGGTAAAATACAGTAACTTAAATTAAACTGAATCAAACAGATTAAATACAAATATCATAGAAAGGAGCTAACCTTTTTTGAATTAGCAAAGTAAATAGATTGCGTTCTATTATTCTCCACAGGAGGATATGAGCTGGCACAGAGGTTAAAAAAAATATGTCGGATCTAATTTGATAGGGTATAGAAACCCCAGTGAACAGTGCATACTTTAACTCGTAATAGCATTACAACATAAATCATCCCCTTCTTCATCCAGTTCCAGATGGACAAACCAATTATTTCTTCTTCTTCAGTCAGGATAAATTACAAATGGCAAATAGCACAAATTAATCAGTGTGCAATGCCACAATGAGGAATTTAGTTTTGGTTTGAAGTCATGGAAAAGTTACGGAAATAGAGTGGTCAAAATTTGTATGCACAATGTCTTCACTAACTTCTGTCTAAATAGAGGCACTGACATCCTGAGTGATTAAGACGTGTTTGCAGGAAGAATGGGACAAAACACCCAAAACACTAATTCACTCTGTATCCTCTGTGTCAAAATGTTTTAACTATTGTAAGAAGGAATAGCAGCATTACAAAGTGGTAAATGTTTTACTGTCTTAACTTTTCTTACGTATTGCAGGCCAGAAATGCAGGGATGGATGGATATTAACAAATTAAATTAGGCTGACCAGAAAAACATCACAAAATATCTCTCTGCAGTAAAATGACTTGAATTTTTTATTTTTGGATTATCTGATTTGGAGTTGATTTGTTATTATATAAACTAATTATGCATGTAATAAATTAAGAACTATAGTGACTAAAAGGCCAAGAACCCAGTGGTCACAAGGACTGAGCTCCAAATTACCTGTGTGCAGATTTATGGCTGATTGTTCAGTCTTTTCATCAGACCAGAGAATCTTGTTTCTTGTTTCTCACAGTACGAGAGTCATTTAGGTGCCTTTTTTCAAGCTCCAGTAGAGCTTTTATGTTTCTTTCACTGAAAAGAGGCTACTCTGCCAAGTCCAGATTGGTGAAATGCTGCAGTGATGGGTGACCTTCTGGAAGTTTCTCTCATTTGCACACAGGATCTTTGGAGCTCAATTAGAGTGACCATTGGGTTCTTGGTCAGCTCTCTTACCAAGGCTTTTCTCCTTCGATTATTTAGTTTTGTGGGGTTGTCAGCTCTAGGAAGAGTCTTAGTCAAAATTTCTCCCGTTTGAGAATTAAGGAGGGCGCTGCGCTCTTGGGAACTTTCAGTGCAGAATAATTTTTTGTAAATTTCTTGTAAATTTTTGTCTTCTCCAGATCTGTGCCTCCACATAATCCTATATCTGAGCTCTATATGCAGTTCTTCCCTTTATTGTTAGCTTCGAGACTTTATATAGACACGTGTCTGTCTTTCCAAGTCATGCACAATTAACTGAATTTACCACAACTTGGCTTCACTCAAGGTGCTGAAACATCTCAAAGATGACCAAAAGAACTGGACCACCAGAGCTGTATTTTACTTGTCATAGCACTGGGTTGAATATGAATAAGTATGCCCATGAGGAATGTTCGTTTTTTTCTTTTTAATACATTTTGTTTTTATTCTCTCATTAAGCAATACTGAATGCAGAATAATAGATGACAACTTGAATTATTTTATTTTAGCACATGACCACAACATAACAAAATATGTTACGACGCTATGAAGACTTTCTAAATGTATTGTATGCATTATTACGCTTCATGTGAAAACTCACACAAACCTTAACTTGTGTCTTTTTAGCACCACTGGCCTCAGCATCACCCATGGGCCTGTAACCCATAGCAACACAATCACTTACTCACTCTCTTAACCACGCACACGCACGCGCACACACACACACAGACACACAAACACACACACAAACACACAAGCACACAAGCACTGAGACCTTTTGACAGTGAGTGGAATCTGAGATGAATATACTATATTAAGATACACACTGACAGACAGAAATACAGAGAAACAAAGACAGACAGACACCGGCACACAAACACATACAGACACACTGCACTGATACCTTTTGACAGTGAATGGAATCTGATCTGAATGTACTATATTAGGCTACACATAGCCAGACAGAAATACAGACAGACATATGCACACATATGCATGCGCACACACGCTTGCGCTCTCTCACTCACACACACACACACAGACACACACACAGACACACACACAGACACACACACAGACACACACACACACACACAGCTCATAGATCTGAGGTATCCTGTATGTCCTTGGACATAAAACATTGCTCAGTGAAGCAAAATGAATACCATTCAGTGCAAAGAGGAAGAGGTCATCTTTGGATGAAATAATGAACGCAATAGCACAGAAAGACAGTAAGAAAAATGATATAGAGAGGGAGGAGACATGAGAGAGTGCACCAGAAGTGGAAAGCTAGGCTGCCTCTGTGATCTGTCACTTTGAATCAAGCTGAAGCGTCTGACGGCTCAATGTGAACACTACCTTATAATTGAAACCATTCGGCCAGAAAGAGAAAGAGAGAGATAGATAGAGAGAGAGTAGGAGAGAAAGAGAAAAAAAGCACTGTTGCCTGTGGGTTTTCCACACTCTCCTTGTTCACACTCTGGAAACAGAAGTGTCCAGAGTTAAAGGGTGCAGGGACAGACTATATATTCTCAACTCTATGAGCATGGTCGCCTGTGGCAGGAGTTGCTTTATCTGCCATTTTGCTCCCCAGTGTCCTCTTAGACGTAGCTATACACCTCTGCGCTAAACAAGCAACGCTTAAGCACTACATCGCATGACCTGCTCATACTGCCAGCTAATGGTGTCCACCTCTGAGCGAGATCCTCAGCCGCACACCTACACACTGGCCACTCATCACTCAACCCTGGCACTCAAAAGCATGCTCCAGCTGTAATCAGATCTCATGGGCTCTGTATTACCAGCGGTGTAGAGGCTGCGTGGACAGGCTTTTTCGCACTACACAGGATATCTGTGATATACCAGGGCAGTATATACTGCATGTGAGAGGCTATCACAATAATGACCTTTGCAATTTGATACAGCAATAATATATTTGATGCCTGTCATTCCTCAGACTTCACTATTGCCTCAATTTTCTCATGAGTGGGCTCTGAGTGTTCTGGCAAATCGCAGGCCTTTTGCGTAGGCAGAAAGTGTGATCATTATTTTGTTCTGTCCTGTGATTGTTACAACTAGTTCTGGGCAATAAAATATATGCAGCTAGTGTCAATTTAGTATATTACAGACTGAGGTCAAGATAGAAGAACAGGAGGATGCTGGAAGCATTCCAGCAGGGGTTACTCACGACCCGACTTTGTATCGCAGGGTAACTCACCATTCTAGAAAATGTTGATGTGCCAGTGGTACCATGGGACAAAGCAAAAATAAAGTGTTTTTTAATGCCTTATGTGCCTTTCAAACAAGTATTCAAAACCGTTCTCAGTAATAAGAACTACCGCTATGAAATACACAAACACACCTATACATTTTAAATAGTTAGTACAGGTATTACATTATGTGAAACAGGACATTAACCGTAATGGTTTTTGACAAGATGTTACCATAGTCACAAAATCTTTTTATGCTACTATAATATAAACTGTATTTTATATAATGCATTTATAAACTACGTCAGAGCTACCACTGAAAACACGAGTGAAGCACCTCTGAATCCTAAATATTTTAGTCCACTAACTCTTTAAACACATGACAATGTGCACAGCAAGCACACATAAACACTCACACACACCGGAGAAGCAAAATATAAACTCAGAATGGTATGGAACAATTGACCTCACTGGCTTGCACAATCAAGAGGAAATAAGTCCACTTGAAGAAACAGTAATTTTCAAAACAAGCAATGCAGTAAGGCCTTTTAAACACTTTAGACCTTTAAGCAGAGTACAAACATTCCATCTCACATGCTTTCTTGAAATAGAAATTTGGTACATCCAAAAGTGCCCATGTGCGAAATGGACCATAATGTAGTTCATAAGAGGGAGGGGAGGGATTAACCGTACAGTCGCAGCCGACTCTCGGTCACTTGATGGATCATTGATCTTCACACATTTCTGTCGTTCATCAATGTGATCCATTAAGTATTACGGCAGGATGGTGGAGTAGTTTGCCATTGCTTTCTCCATCCCTCCCCATTTATCCAGGCATGGGACTGGCATGCAGCTGTTTCCAGTTACACGGCTGGGGTGTTTCGCATACACAAGTCAATGACAATTTGGAGACGCCAATTAACCTAGCACCCATGTCTTTGGACTGTGAGAGGAAACCGGAGTAAACATGTGGACTCCACACAGAAAGGACCCAAGCCGCTCCATCCTGGGATTGAACCCGGCACCTTCTTGTTGTAAGGCAAGCGGTGCTACCCACAGAGCCACTGTGCTGCCCTTAGTTCATAATATAGCAAGTAGCTAATGCAAAGTAAATCAATACTCATAAAAATAAAGTTAAAACATAGATTTTTATTTCCATTATAATTTAAGGGTTTAGACCTTTGTCGGTAAACAGCACTTACCTGTACAAAGGAAACAAGTATTTGCCACAAAAATGGACTTTACAGCCATTACTAGGATAACTGGATAGAGCTGAGCAGCAAGTTGCGCCTGACAGATCTATTCTTTTCTGAATCCTCACTCTTCAGAGTGAAAAAAAAATACTATAGCTGGCAGTACTGGTACTCTGACATTATCGGTCTCTATGTACTTTGACATGTTCTCCACTTAATTCATGTCAAAAGGGTGGATGTGCTACTCTAAATAGTTACATGCATTAATGACTGCAAATTAAATTAATTTCAACCAGATTTATAATAGCAGCTCATAAAGAAAATTTGATGAACTGATTGTCATGAATGATAACATTAACAATGTTATGTTGAATCAATTAAATAATTATGGTGTATTATTACAGTGTATGGTATTATATTATTTAACACACAATATTACAATGGAATCTCAAAATTCAAACCTAATTGGTTCCACAAGGCAGTTTGAACTCTGATTTGTTCAAAGTCTGAATCAAATTTCATCATAAGAAGTAATGTAAATAGGAATAATCCATTCCCAAATTATTGCTTTTGATATTACATAGCTGTTTATAACGATAGCTATATTAATTGAACTCTCTAACTGTAGAGGTTAATTTACACTAACCTTTCTGTGTGATATTACATGTTACATTTCTGTATGAATTATGTATTGATTTTCAGATGACATTAGAGATGTCAATCTAAGGAACCTATGCCAGTTTCACAGAACAGAGAAGACCTTCGTGACTTCCAACACACTGTCACATAAATGTATACAACAAATACATTTGCTGCTTGTTGCACTCAAACAGTGTATTGCACATTTATTTATCCTCAAAAATCGTACACTCTGGAAGAACAGATGCCATGTAAAACTGTTTGATTCTTCTCATATTAGTATACAGCATATTGCAGCATTCTTTTTTGGGTGGAAAATTTATGTTATAACCTTTCAACATGCTGTACAATGTTAGTATATATATATATATATA
>JAVSBV010152058.1:0-15234 GCA_033117975.1 Parotocinclus spilosoma
TTATTTTATAATGAACAAAGTTGGTAAGTAACAGTAGTTCTTGTTTGTACGTTCGCTATACGTGTAAATCGTACAATGAAAGTTTAATAAACATTTACTATGTTACATAGCACGTCCTGTCTTGTAACATAGGGCATGCTCATTTAATCGGACCAGCTGGTTATTAGGACCAAAACCATCGCGTCCCGATGTGGTCCCAATAACCGGAATCGACTGTATATATTATATATATATAATTTTCATTTTTAATTTAATTAATTTATTTATTTCATATATATTTTTTAAGTTTACATAGTTTTACATTATATATTTATTTTCTGTTGGATTGTTTACCCTTCATTTTGCAGTTTTACCTATAACTTTTATTTCTTTTATTTAATCTCTCTTTTTCTTTTTACTGTATGTTGTTTTTACTTCTTTAACGTTTCCCTTCCCTTTTTCCATGTTCTCTTTTATTTATTTGCTTTAATTTCACATTTTTTTTCTCTCTTCTCATTTTTTCTCTTTGCTTTTTGTTTCTTGTGTTCAGATCTTTCTATCTTGTTTATCTTTTCTTACACTTTCTTCTTTATCACACTTTAGGTCTATTTGTTTTTTCTTTTAAACTGTTCTATATCCTCTTTTTCTTGTTTTCTTGTTTGTCATGATCTCTCTCCGCTTGCACTTTTTTGCCTTTGTGATTATGATCATTTCTTTTTATTTCTCTGTTTTTATTTGCTAATTTTGTTTATTAATCATGTTCTTTCTTAAATTTTTCTTTCTTAACTTTTTTTTTACTTTTAAGTTATGTCATCCTGTCCCCATAGAACACACGTCTCCACACTTCACTGTGTTTTATTTTTAAGCTTTTTCTGTTGTTTCTTGGTTAATGCCATTTACTTTTATGGCTCATTTTTGGTGATTTTCTTTTCTGCTTTTATCGTTTTCTTTTTGTCCATTTCTTCTCCTTCTTCTCTTTAGTTTTTTTTATGTTCCTCTCTTCTTCTTCTACACTATATCTGTTTTAATTGCTGGGAGCTGGGTGGGGGTCAGTGTTACAGAGCTGGGGTATAATCCCCAGAGTGGCTTCTCCTCCCTCAGACACAAGAACTGTGTCTGGATTTGAGTGTGTTTTTTCTCTTTTCTCTATTTTTTCTGTTTTATGGTTCTCTTTCATCCATCTCCTTTTCCTTTGCTCCACTTTGGGCTCCGATTATGACGGTTTATCCTGATGGTCTCTGCTGAGTCGAGTCTCCATGGTGATGGATGCTGGAGATAAAACGGGCAGCTCAGGAACAAACAATCAAAAGCCTCATCCTTGCTCCGAACTCCCACCCCGAACATCTCAACGTTTGTCCTTTACTCTGTTCTGAGACCCAGGCTCCAGGCTCCTCATGTTGAATGAATTCATCTCTTGACTGCTCATTCACAAAGCAGATTGTTAAAAAGTCCAGTCCGTGGTTGCTGAGTCCCTCCAGAAAGGAGGAATGAGCCCAGAGAAGGAGATGAGTCTCCTACATAAAAACATCAGACGGATTCTTTCATGTACACAGCCTGGTTCATCTCAGACTTGTGCGTCACAGCCCGGGTTTGAGGAATGACTGACTCGGGCTCCTGCTGTGCCCATGAAGTCAAAGAGATTCCTGGGATTTACTATGATTAACTGGAGTTCCATCAGACAACAAGGAACCTGGCCACCAGAGATAGATACAGTCACAGCACAGGTCAGCACTACTGGGCCTACTGGACCAAGTGTATGAGAGATTCAGCAGACTCTGTTATCCAAAGAGATGCTATCTTTTAACAAGGAACCCAAGCAGTTGTAGGTTAGGGGCTATGGGCGTGGACCTTCTGGTCTATAGTCCAGTCCAGTTCCTCCAAAGTGCTACCAAACATCATTTCCAGCTTGCATGAAGAGATTCCATACGATGACACCTTAGGGTTTGTCTGGAGACCTTAGGGCAGTTTGGAAGTAACAGTCCACCGTATGTACCCTGGGACTGCAAGGCTGCACCTTCTGACAGACTGACAGGCACTGATCTTGTCAGTCACATCTTTTCTTCCATTCTTGATTCCTAAATGCAGAGGTCATCCCACTTTTGTTGGGTCTGGGCACGAGTCCTGACAGGCCAACCGGTCTTGCCATTTCCCCATGCCTAACAGGCACAACCAACAAGAGACTCTTGGACTGTCAGACAGACAGAATCCAACTCCTATATTATGACTGATGGGCATCCCAGAGTGACTGGAGCTTAGAGTCACAGACGTTTTTATTTTATACAGGAGTCGTTTTATTGGCATTTTTGTTTTTCGATGTTATATAGTTCCTGTTACCCTGTTAGAATTGCTTTAGCCGTCCTGTAAATAAAAGTAATAAAGCAGGCTTTAATAGGATTGGGAGAGAGAGAGAGAGACTATAAAACAGAGTAAAGCTCTTTACGTCTCCTCAGGGGAATTTCTGTCTATTCTCAGAGATCAAGATGTATGCTTGCAGGCTGTCTTGCGCACACACACACACACACACACACACACACACACACACACACACACACACACTTTCCTGAGTTACTGGCAGCTATGTGGGAGCTCAGTCCAATCCCTGCAGGTCCAGCTGTGTGACTTTCACCCGGTCATGCCAACCACTCCAGCTGGACCCGGACCTTTTTCCTGGACACACAATCGCTCGTCTCTGGAGTCCGGACCGCGGCCAGCACGGCCACCGGCGCGACTTTCAGCAGCAGCTGCTTTGTGCCAGAGGATTACAGAGCGCCTCTTCAACTTTCCCACACTGACTCGCCCGCTCCACCTCGTCTCATGACTAATGGTGCCATGTGCCGTGAACCCGAGGCTGAGCCTCTGCCTCTTTAATTAAATGTATTTATTATAATAATGAAGAAGGTCATTATGCTCTGCGATTGTAGAATTACAGAAGCTGGAAGAACGGTTTCGATATTTTAAATCATTCCAACTCTGGGGAGAACAGATCGGTTTGTATCGACCTGCGTCGCTTAACGTTCTGAAAAATACTTAACATGTGGTGCCTGCAAGGCTTGGGTTATGCATATAGATTAGGAATTAACCTCTAACTCTAAAAAGCGTGGGTTCTGTGATACGGAGAAGAAATGTATCGAACTGTTCAGCCCTTTAGGGAGTTCGTTTTGATTAGGTCTGTCTACGTCCAGTTTAATTACACTTTACCTTGTGGGCAGTTCATTGAATACGTCGTGCCTTTTGGACAGTTTTCTGCTAACAGCTTACGAAGAACTTCAAGCTGTTGAACACTTCTTTGAGGACTCCCAGCCTTATGGGCAGTTCTTAAATACTTTGTCCTTTGTCTTTTGGACCTTTTTTTGAGGACTCCCAGCCTTATGGGCAGTTCTTGAATACTTTGTCCTTTGTCTTTTGGACCATTTATTGTGGACTCCCAGCCTTATGGGCAGTTCTTGAATACTTTGTCCTTTGTTTTTTGGACCATTCTTTGAGGACTCCCAGCGTTATTGGCAGTTCCTTAGATACTTTGTTCTTTGTCTTTTGGACCATTCTTTGAGGACTCCCAGCCTTATGGGCATCTCTGTGATGGCCGGCTGTACTTTTGAGCAGTTTATAAGTCTTTCTTAAATGACGATTACGATTTGTACCTTTTGGGCAGTTACCTGAGAACATAATGCTTTTTAGGCAGGCCTATGAGGTCTGTCTGACTTTCTTTCTTGCAAGCACATTGCCTAGATTGTAGAGCTGTGTACCTTTTATATCATTTGATAGGAACTCCTGCTTTTGGGCAGTATGATGGGGGCATCCTGCCAATTGGGAAGGTCAGTAAGGAGTGTTTGCCAATTTTACACAACTGTCTGGCTGCCAGTTATTCTTCGTTTGGTTTTAAGGACGATGCACGGTGATATTCTCCTACCTTTCAGGCAGTTTGCTGAGCACTGCTCGGTACAGTTGTCTCTGGGAGCTGGCAGGTTCTGGGCCACAGGCATGGACAAAGGGATGTACGGCTGTGAGGACGAAGCCCTGCTGGTAGAGATCCTGCAGCTGGGACGGCAGCTCTCGAACCGAGGACAGGCACAGAGTCGACGTTCCATCTAACAGAGATGAAAGAGAAAAGGAGAGATAGATGTGCTTCAAATACAGGATGGTTAAGGTTCTGTCCTATTTACAGAAGGTTGGGAGTTTAATCCCAAGCTTTACTCAGATTTTGGGCTGTTAAGCAAGTTTCTAAGGAACTGGTTGCCAAAGTTGGCATGTTCTCCCTCCAGTAGTAAAAGGAGAAAAATGCCGAACAGAGCGGCATGAAAGAACAAATTACAGCGATATGAGAGGCAAAGCATTATGGGCATACTGGTGACTTTCTAACCTTTTTCTTGTGATTTAATGGGATAAAAATCCAATGTAACAGCAACGCAAGCATTTTAAACCAGGGTTTTGAAAGCTCCACGGCAGGGATGACCAGGCCGATCTCACATGCATTCACTTCTGGCATTAACGAGGGACGAGGAGCTGATATGGCGAGAGAACCTCGTCTCAGTCTAAAGCAAGAGGGGAAGCAGAGTGAACATGTCAGAGCCACCCAGCTGTGTGAAAACACGGACGCCAAAGCCATCCAAGAGCATAATCAGAGACAACCGTATGCTAATGAGTAAGAGACAGCGAGAGAGGTGATGGGCATTTTGAGAGTTTGGCTGGTCCACCGCTCTCGGGGCGTCGTTCCAGAACCTGGAGGATTTTGACAGCTGCACGGCTGAGGCGAATTTGTTCCAAGAGCAACACCACATCTGATCTGGTGTCACATCTGATCTGGTGGGAGTTCATAAAGGGAGATTTAGATGCAGACTGGCACGATGGCACCGCAGGACGTGGCGCTGCACAGCTCACACAGAGAACCCACAGAGAAGAGGGTTTGATCTTCCACTTTGGTCACTGCCTGCATGGATTCTGTCCAGGTTTAAACATCTAGTAGGTGGATTTGCTCCTCTAAATGGAGCTGTTAGAGCTGCCAGTCTACATACTGGCATGTGTATGGCACAAAATACCAGCCTGTTAAAGAAAGTAGTTTTGGTGAGCCACAACTTCAAGGGCACTTTGTGTGAATCCTTATTCTAGGCTTGAAACTTCTTCTAGATACTCTGGATTTTTACCATCACCCACAAACATGCCAGATGTGATTATCTGTCCCAGTACTGGTCCTGCTTGGTGCCATGTCTTTTCAGGATAGGGTTTAAAGCCTGGTCAACCATTAAACGTGAACCTCGTCGCTGGTCTGCATACTTTGTATTCCTTCCATCACCCAAAAACATGCCAGTTGATGCATTGGGTCTCCACAGGGTTATTTTGCCTGGTGCCCAGGATGAACCCCAGACACTTTACAACCCATAGCAGGATAAAGTGGTTATTAAAGGAGCTGATAGCCAACAGATCAGATGTCTAAAGACCGTTTTTGGGAGCGTGCAGGAACGACAGGGCACACGAGAACCGCTGATTAGAACCAGATGGTGAACCACATCAGGACGTCAGTTCCTTTCCATCCTTTCTGTGGAGGCCACGGGGTCAAGGATGAGCCCTTCCCCTTACTCTATTGCATTGGCCTGAATGATCTTGACCTAAATCGAAGGTAAGTGCATCACAGAAATGACCCTTCAATTTCAAATCCACTCTCTTCATGTTCCTCCAGCGGTATTGGCTGCGTGAAGTGGAAAGCGTGAGAGCAGAAAAAAGCTGATTCCATTCTCAGAGTCCATTAAAAAAAGGGGATTGGAAATAAAGTAGGTCCCTCAGGCAAATTGCTGAATGTCTCGCCGTAACCCAGGGTTTCTCAATCAATCGGTGCTCGCGATGGAAAAACATCATGTCCAAGAGAACAAAAAGGAACAGGATCCGGTGTGTCGTCTTCTTCTTCTTCCCATTCTACATTAATTAATTCTGCTTTCTTCGATTTGACTCGACGCTTTGGTTTGCCAACAGCGAGAGTCCCCGGAGGCGGCGTGCCGCATTTGCCCTTCCCGGAGTCGGAGGATATTAACTTGCACTGCAGTCGCTGTTCTCGCGCCCCATGTGCTCTTGTGTAGGGAGGAATAAATAAGGAATGGTTTTCATTACAAGCCTTTGGGAAAACAGCCACGGGGTAGCGGTGCTCTCAGCTGCCCTTAATCGCTGTGAGAACTCGCACCGAAACAGCAACGAACCTCCTCGAGATTCACAGCTACAACACAACATCCAGTGCAGGATGTTAGCTGAACGTCTAAAGCTCTGGATGAAGACATTCTGTGTGACATTTCAAACAAGTCAGTAAATGCCAGCGAGGTCAGAGTCATTTGGAAAAACATTTGGTTTCGATTTCATAATTGCGGATGCGTCTTTGTAAAAATTTTACTGCCTTACAAATTGGCTGTCTCAGAATAATAACGATTACAGGCCTAACCTTCATTTAGAGACATGAAACAAAAAAAGGATTTTAAATTACCAACCCGGTCTCTCGCTGTACCCCGGAGACTAATAATACAAAATTTAATTATTCCTTCATTTACTCCTACATGCTATGCATTGCAGTGCAGCTGGAAAATGCTCGAAGCGTCCTTGCAATTTCATAACAGCCAATCTAAACTCCAGAGATCCCTGATGTAGCTACATTTAAGAAAGTAACTACATTTTCTCTTTTCTCTTTGAAAAGATGTTCCGGTACCAGTTCCAGCACCACACACTTAGATGTTCCTCCACCTCAGCATCACTGTTACTGTTACTGATCTTCATCAGCAGAACCCAGTTCCACCAGAGTGCAGGAACTCCCTCCATCACTTAGTCACCAAGAGACGATGTGCCTCCTAGGACCTCCCACTAAGGACTGATTTTAAAATCTATTTAGTTTTAAAATTTATTTTTTTTACTTAGTTTATTACCAACTTAAATATTAATATTAATTTTTAATTGTATTACTTAATTAATTTTACTATTACTTCAATATAATTTTAAGTATTAAGTATGTACCTAATTAAACATCTAGGCCACCCCTGGTGGTCGGGTCCCTTTTTGAGTCTTGGTCCTCCCAAAGTTTCTTCCTTCTACTTTCAATGAGTTTTTCCTTGCCACTGTTGCCCTAGGCTTGCTCAACTTAGGATTGGCCTTTTAAGATCATATAAGCTTGAAACGATGCTCCATTGTAAAAAGCGCTTTAGAAATTAATTTTAATTGATTGATTGATTCGATTGCTGTGGCTGTTCTCCCATATTTAAAAGACATAGGCACTTATGATGCTTCCCCCACCATGCTTCACAGTTGGTCCACAATATGTTGTGGCGGTTTTGTGGAACCTATGTGTGGTCTTTTGCATACTTGAAGCATTGCTTTCCTGCTTTGCTGCTTTGAGTTTAGTGCTCTTGGTGTGACTTTTGCAGAATACCAGTCCTAGGGATAATACTAAACAGCCTCTGTTTTTACTCTAATATCTCGAACCGCTAATAGCCTTATTAAACAACTAATACAAGACCTTAACCCAGACATCCAGTCCTAATTTTATTCCAAACACTATTTCGGGATCAACGAATAGTAGCTTTAAATCGATCCCTAACTGTAAAGGATATTTATCTGGAAGTCAAACAAATTAAATAAAAATGTACATGTATAGTTCTGTTCAGAGCCATTTCACAAAGTGTCTTAATAGTTTTCGGCTCCATGATCTGATCTTCCTCATGAGAGCAGCTTTGGGCAGGAACAAGTCCTCGTCTTAATGGAGGGTCGCTTTGCTGAAACGCATTACGCTCATTAAACCATCCCGCCTGTACGTCAGAGGCTCCAAGGGACGAGTAAGAGTTGCACTTCATCATGTCCACTTATGAAGGAAAGATTGCATGGTGCTTCAGTGCTGAGAGATTCGAACGCCAATCGCATCGTCTGCTCTTGCGTTACGGCTCCATTCGGTGCAAACGCATTTCTTGATTCTCTGTTTAAACTGTCGACGTGCTGAGATAATTTCACTTCTGATTAGGTTCATTCAGTGAAATGACGACCTGGCCGCTTTCACAGGCATTGTGAGTTTGTGTGTGTGTGTGTGTGTGTGTGTGTATTTGTGCACCTGCTGATTGGAACAGTCTGGACACCCTTTGTCTCCGAGCAAAAATATTACACACACAGAGCAATTTGTGCGCATGAAGTGTTCGTTCAGCCTTCGTTTTCGGATCCAGATGTAACTGCGGAATTAATTCTGTAATCAAACTGCAATCAAGAGGATTCAGTTCTCACTAAAAAAGCGGGTCTGCAAACACGCAGGTCAGTTCAAAGCGCTTTTGAGATGCAAATAGGGTTCCTAAAGCTTCCCCAGACATACGCTGCCCACAAAATAAAAACTCCCCTCATTTTTGGGAGCAGTTTAGAACGACAGATCATTTTAGTCCTAGTCGTGCAGGTCCATGATGCCCCGTAAAGGCCCAGCCGTTGTGGGTGATGGGGAGTATCAAGGCAGGAACCAATTCTAGAGACGCCAGTTGACCTAACGCGTGTCATTAGTGCTGTTTCGGCAGCTGTGAGATGACGGCACAAACCACCGTGACTAATCTGTATCTTTTCTATATTGGCACAGCGTACTCTTTTCTAAAAATGTGGTTCCCTTGTTCATTGTGAGGCAGCGCACGGTTGTGGTTAATCCAGAAAGTGGCAGCACTTCTCCGAACCGGATCCTTCAGCACGGAGGAAAAGGCACAGAGCTTAATGGAGAGCAGCACCAGTCATTTGTTTTGCAGGTAAAAAGCTCTATTAATAGGCACTCTGAGGAATTTGGTGGGTGTTTTTTTCCCTTTTTGCTCGACAAGATGTGGCGGATGCCGCGTTTAGTCCTGTTGCTTGGAGACGCCTTGTGAAAGACAAGCAGCCGCGTTTATCGGAATCGCTCCTTCTTACTTGGATGGAAATGGTGGCCTGTCAGACTGCCATTGTTTTGATACAGCATGATTACAGACTTTCTGACGATCGAGTTCTGTTTTTGCTCCGCAGCAGCGCGTGGGGGGAAAGCACGAGCGTGAAGTCACACACCCACCGATGGACCCTAAACCGAGACCCTATGCTTCGGTTGGTCTTCGTCTAAAGTCAGTAAAAAAAGTTTTGCCGGTGCACAAAAACGGAAGCCCAAAATTCAATGCAAACGACTGGTTTCAAATCCATAAACACTCATTTATTTTCTCATATTAAGTATTGATCAGGTTTAAACCAACTTCCAAAGGTATTTTCACAGACACACATGAGTGAGTCACACACGCATGAGTGAGCATGATTAAGGGAGTGTGTGATAGACTGGCACCAAGTCCAAGACGTTTCTGGAAAAGGATTGCGGTTCCACCTCGACTCTCAAAGAAGTAAAGTGCTTACCACAGATGAACAAATGGCCAATGTAATTATCTGGCCGAATCCTCTAAACAGTCGGCCCCTGGCAGCTCAGAATTAGCCCCGTCTACCTGGTAACGATGCTTGTAGGGACCCTGAGTGAGACCTTTAAACCCTCAAGTGCCCTGAAGTACGTGGACTGAATTCTGGCTCGGTAACAGGCGTCTAATGAGCGACTCTAGCAAGGCGAGATCTTTTAATGGAGTCATTAGTGGGAGAATTTGTCTGAGCCGTTATGGAGAACGGAAAGGTCACAATTCACCCTGCTCAGTGTTTCCGCGTCCTCATTCCGACCGGACTGAACGGATCACTGATGAACGATTAATAAACGAAGACCGTACGTCCGAGCACAAAGGCAGACAGGAAAGAATAAAAGCCAAACCGAGACGAGTAACCATATGGAAGTGAATGAAAGAAATGACTTGCGATCACTCGCCTCCTGACAGACGTGTGAAAGCCTCGAACAACAGGTGGCAGATCGTCATGGAAACAGCTCCGGCGTGGAGTCGGATTCCATGGAAACCCTTACAAATCCCAAAGTCGTGCAAGTTAGGTGTGGAGTGTTTTGTTTCGCAAAACCAAAAATGCCTTTTTTAACCTCTTTTTAATGGGCTTTACTTTTTGCTTTGTTTTTTTGTCTCACATTTCGGCCTCCCCGAGGAGCACGTCGGGTTCCATCTGAGCGGGTAATCCGTCGGCGTGTCGCAACAGGAAGTCAAAGCTTAACGTGTGGGCTCGGATCAACAGGTCACCTGTCTCCGTATTCTTAGCGAGCCTGTGATTTACATTTTCAAACCCAAAAAGAAACTCAGCTCGGTCTCGACCTTATTTGGACTCGGCCTTGCTGGTTTGGTTTAAACACTGAAGTGCTGCTGGGGTGGAACAGAGAATTGGTGACGTTGGTGTCATTCCTGAGCCTTGCAGGCATTTTGGTAAAAAAAAAAAAAAAAACTTGTTATGATACTGGAGGGAGGACTCAAGGATGCAGGAGTGGAGATCGAATGACGTATTTTAATAATGAGGGATAACCATAAAGGCAAAGCAAAAGGTTCTCCAAAGTCCAAAACGCAAAAAGGGAAAACACGCAGCTGTGTTGCATCCCTAGTGAAAACTACACCTGCAGCTGAGGTGTGCGCGAGTTGGCGGTGTTACAAGCCGAAGTACCAGAGGGCGGACGTGCAGTGAGCACAGTAAAGTGACGATTTGGGACGCTTCCCAAATCGAGTGGTGCGCCAGGGGGCAAGCCCAAGCGTGAGTGCGCTGAGAGCGCTGGCAGAAGTTCGGGGTGCGTCCCAAACGGAGCAGCCACTGAGTCGAGTGACACTAAGCGGTGGTACGAAGTGAGGCAAAGCCTCAGGAAACCCTAATATTTCCCTGACCAGCTACATTACCTCAGGGGTTTCCCCCTTACTCATCCGCAGGCAATAAAATCCCCAGGATGTCACCGACTAAGCGTAAAAAAGGGATGCATACAAAAATGCGATAGCTGCCGTGCATACGTTGCGTCATGAGCAAGAGAGAAAACGTACTACATGTAACGCTGTGGCCACAAACAACGCTAGGTGTTCGTCATCACGTCGCCAATTAAACACCGGATATAAACCGCCTTGCCGATTTCTTTGAATCGTCACTTGGAGATGGGTCTCCTACCAAAACTTTTGGAATTACCTTGTTTTGCATTCTGGAACCTCTGTCATAAAATGAGTTTCATCTAAGGCACAATAACAGATGAACTACTGTACATTTCTTATATTAATCAAGCTCATCGATCTGGAGAATGTAGGGAAATGAAAACTGACTCGGATCAGACCTTGCGTTACTGCTTTTGTGCAGAAATAAAAACGTGCACCTATGTCAATCATGCCTAAAAATACACGCTCCCAACACAATTCATCAGATCGAGCTTATGAGACACAAGCGTGCAGACGAGGAGAATAGAAGCAGCTGCGAGAAGAAGCTGATTAGCTCATTTTCACAATCCCAAGGCTGCAAATAGCATTTCCTAAGAAAACCACAGGCAGCCGAAGAGAATGCGTGGGCTCGTTATGTGTGAAAATAACATTTACGTCTCATTTGTTTCTCTGCGCTCAAGATGACATGAAGGAGAGAAACACAGAGAGAGAGAGAGAAAGAGAGAAAGAGAGAGAGAGAGCTTCTGGTAAATGCAAAGCACAGATTTAGAGATTGCAGCGACAACATGAGCGAGACATCAGGGAGCTATCAGAGCTCAGCAGAAGAGCAGATGCCAAGATGTAAAACACGAGGTGTAAAGACAGCTAGAGCCGAGGTCAAACCCCAAGCAGTAGCTGCAACAGCGCCGCCAGGAAAAAACTCCTGCTGACGACTTTTCACAGGCTTTCGGTTCTGCGTTTTGGACGCAATGGTGCAACTTTGTTCTCTGCTCAATCCTGTCTGGATCAAAGTAAAGCAGGTCCAGATCGTGATGCTTCCTCCACCATGCTTTCATTTTGGTCTCACCGTTTTTTGCATGCAGTTTTTATTGAGGCTTTGTTAAGTTTTAGGCATTTCTGCAGCAGGTTGCTACACTGCTAGGTGTTCACCTTCCCATGTTTTGGTACCACACAGTAATCTCATGGTGTGAGTTTAGAGGACGGTTACATTTACATTTAGCATTTAGCAGACGCTCTTATCCAAAGTGACTTACAACTCATACAGTTTTATAATCCAAGCAATGCTGGGTTAAGGGTCTTGCTTAAGGACCCAACTGTGGCAGTTTGGCAGAGGTGGGATTTGAACCAGTTGAGTCCAGTGCCTTAACCGCTAGGCTACCACAGTCCACTACTTCTAAAGAACGTACAGTCCTCCACCTGTTCCGTTCCACATGAACACAGGTGTGTAGAAAAACAGCCCAAAGCCGTTTACATGCAAGCGAGTCTCTCTTCTTTTGATTCTAAGATCATAAATACAGGCTCAAATCTATGAAATATTTATTTATTTATTTGGCTTCTTTAACGTCGCTATCGGCATCAGTGGACACATGTAAGCGACACACAAGGTTATATCCATACACAAGTTCATCTCAATTCAGTCACACATATATACACACACACACACAAGTCAATGCCAGTTTTTGAGTAACCAATTAACCTAACACACGTCTTTGGCCTGTGGGAGGAAACCGGAGTACCCAGAGTAAACCCACGCAGACACGGGGAGGACATGCAGACTTCACACAGAAAGGACCCAAGCCACCCCCACCTGGGATTGAACCCGGGACCTTCTTATTGTGAGGCAAGCGGTGGTACCCACGTTTACATAGGAAACTAGTTTTCAGATTATCAAAAAAGAACAATACTGAATCTATCATATATTCCAAGTTTTTAAAAATTGTGTCATATTTTAAGGTTTTAAGAATACAGATATTTTTGTTGACATTTCAACTGTGTGATTCATTTATTTTAGCTTTTTTGGTACCAACAAGAAAGGGCTATCATAGCCTGGTGCTTGCTCTGTCTGTGGACCTGGTTAAGAGTATAACATGATTAACATGAACAAAGCTTAACGTGGATAATGTACTAAAACAGTAACATAGGAACACCAGACCTCTATGAATTACTACTGGTCATAATTAAAATGAGGTCCAGACAGAAAGTAATCATCTTTTGGATCACAGGATCACATTTCATCAGTAAGGCCAGACTTTAATTGTTTGTTCCTCGGATGTTCCTACTTAAGAATCTACTGAGGAAGGAGGAAAAAAAAACAAAAATAAATCATTATTTTACAGCACTTTTCAATTCCTCGAGGACTATGTGGAATCAACACAAGGAAGAAAAAAAAAATTATTTTAAAAATAACATTTATTTAATCTACAATTAAATTAAAGTGAATCCGGAAAACAAATCTAATGAACTGAAGAAAGCCGTTGGCTCTCCACAGAAAAAGCTAAAATATATATTTATTTATTTATTACTTCAACCATTGGTGCTGCGGCAGATCCGAGAAATACAAAAAATAAATAAATAAATAAAATACATTTTTTTGGATTTTTTAAAATAAGATTGTCGGCAGATCCGTCGCAATAAAGATTGGTTATACCCAATAGCACCAAAGAACCATGGAGCACAAAACACAGTAGACTAGAAAAAGAATGAAAACAATTTTTTTTTTTTTTTTTTATCTAACAAGATATAATATTAAACAATAGATGCAGCTCAGTAAATAAACATTAAAAATGCATGGGTATCTGTTAAAAAAATACCATTTTAAATGTATTCTCATCAAAATAATTCCAGAGTTAAGCATAATACAGCGTGCATTTCAGGGCATGGATGCTTAACCTATTATGACTATTCTTAATAAAAAACATGTAAGATCTAGAAACATTTTGTTTGAATAAGTTCTAAAGCAGCCAATTAAACATTTTAAGAATCAGTACGAATTTAAACACTTAACTTGTCCTTTCAGTTTTAACTGGATCAGTTTATACAAATGGGTGTAGTTTCTCAAAGAACTGATGTCCTTCCACCACGACTTGTTATTGAGGACATCACGTTTTGTACAATTTCAAGTAGAACCACTTCTTATATACTTCACTAGAGGGCGCAGCAGAGTAAAAATGGGCAGTTGAACACTGTCTTATTTTTTAAAAAAACAGCATGGAGGATTTTTTCCGTATAGCAGACTGTCTTTCTGGACTAGAACTGTATATTGTAGGAATTAACTAGGGTTTGAACTATTACAGACAAAGATTGTGTCCATGACAGCCAGATCATAAAAGCTCCAACTGCTAAAATATTCACTTAAACAAACTAATCTCTCTTTTACACAGAACAAAAAGAAAGGTCAATACACATTTATATGCAGTTAACTGTTTGTATACACACAGTTCTTCCCTTACCCATGCCTGCAGACACCCTTAATAAGGTAATGTAAGCTCTGATTGGTTTAGAGGACAGTACATGGGTGGGACAGGCCCAGCAGTACAGACCATGTGCTCTGCTGTATACATGTCTCTTACTCCGATTTAGTCTTTTGGATCTTTCTCTTGTAATCGCCACCTTAAGCCCTGTTGCTTACGACATTGCAAATTTTTAGACAGTTAAAATATTTCAGTACTATTATTACTATTATTATTATTATTAGTAGTAGTAGTAGTATTAGTATTATTAATATTATTATAATAAGGAAGCAAAATCCAGTGTGAGAACTACCAAGTGACCCACACAAGAAAATCTTTAATTCCAGGTAAGAATGTAATACTTAAGGAGGTCAGATAAATAAACAGGGGCTAGAACAAAGAGCCTTGCAAGTAAAACGCAGAATTTTGAATTAAATTCTCACATTAAACATCTTACATTCTTACAATTGTGCATAGCTTTGAAGAACTTGCAAGGTGTGACGTGACTTAGCAGAGAGCCCAAAGAGCAGAGAGTTATAGTAGACAAGCCTAGATGTTACAAAAGCATGAACAAGAGTGTCAGCTGATACGGGTAGGGTTGGGTGATATTGAATTTTTCATACCGCCATACCGTTTCCGGATTATATGGCGGTATACGGTATTACCGTGGCGAGGGGGGCATTTTCGTCACATTTATAATTGATCATTTTTTTCTTAGACACTTTACAATCAGCAGTGTTAATGTTAGTGTTAACGCTAAATGTGACTAAAGAGCTGTTATTTCCGCTTTACAAACGCCCATAAAGCACTTGTTAAAACATACGGTCTACAAAAAAAAGTAAAAGAAGCGAAAGTGATTTTAGTTTAACTTTATTCTACTATTTAACAAAACACTCGCATGATTTTTTTTTATCAATCTTCTCCCACAAATCGTTCTTATGACTAAGTCCGCAAAACCGCATCTGCACATAAAATACAGAATGGTGAACGCATCCTCTGTTACAGTCGTTCTCTGATTCAGGGTGGAG
>JAVSBV010152076.1:0-15233 GCA_033117975.1 Parotocinclus spilosoma
TTTGAAGAACTTATCCAGTGTGATTTGACGCGCTTTTGCTGTGGCTAAGTGGCGACTTGTGGCTTTTTTTTGTAGTACCGTAAATGGAAATGTTAGGCAAAGAACTGTAGGTGGCAGTAGAGGGCATGGGGAGAAACTCTGGAGTTTTCGGGTAGTGATGCCAGAGACGAAGAGTTTCTTCAAGGATATTACATACTGTACACATTAAGCGGAATTTTGGTCCAAATAAGCGAATAACATTACACGTATATAATTGTTTCGGTACTTTAGGATTTGGTCTGAATAAGCTGCTGGTCCCATTAACCAGTGGTCGTATTAACCGGAATTGACTGTATTAAAGAAAAAGGATAAATTTTTTTTGGAAAAACTGTACAACTGAAAGGAAGTGAAGTCATATTTATTTATATAGCACTCTTGGTACAATGTGGTGGCATCACTGCCTCACAGCAAAGGTCCCGGGTCCTTTCTGTGTGGAGTCTGCATGTCCATCCCAAAGTACTTTGGGTAGTCCAATTTCCTGGTACAGTCCCAAGTCATGTTAATTGGTGTCTCTAAAGTGGCCATTAGTATGTGACTGTGCGCATGACTGTATGTGCATGTCTGCCCTACTATGAATAGGCGCCCCGTCTAGGGTGTTCCTGCCCTTGCGCCCAGAGCTGAATGAATTGTTGCTACATTATAGCATTATCTCAAGGCATCGTTGACAACATTACAACATTATGTTATCTTAAGAGGTCAGTCCCAAATTGAGTCCAAAGTGCCAATGGCAAGGAAAAACTCCCTAAAAGTTAAAAGAAAGAAACCTCTAGAGGACCAAGACTCAAAAAGGGTACCGTCCTCCTTGGGTGGCCTAGATGTTAACTGGAATAGTACCCTGTACCTTGTTGGGCCGCCTCTAGCCTCTGCCTCAAAATGAGATACGTGCCTTTGCATGGAGGCATACAGGTTCCACGTGGTATCCTTTGGCACATTAGATGACACATTTACCCACAACTGGGCAAGTAGATCCTGCATACTCGGAGGTTGCCGAAGCTGGAATCCCAGCTGGTCCCGTAAATGATAACCTGGATGAGAATGAATTTACCTGGCCTGCAGCCAACCAATCCCGAACCTGCTCTCAAACCTGAGCATTTTCACCTTAAAAGTTATTAACATGAAGTCCAGTTTAACAGGTGAGAACACTCAAAACCTTTCCTAGTACACAGTCTCGTCTTTGTAGTGACATTCAAAGAAGCAAACGAGTCAAAAAGGATCTCTTTTAAAAGCAGCTGTAGATGTATGAAACTTAATATTTCACTGTTATTCACGCGTTCTGCTATCTTATATATTTATATCATGGCTCCTTTTCATGCAGCAGCACACTGATTGATAATAAACACGTTCGAAGGGGGCACGGCTGGTCACTGCAGTGCAGAGCATGTTCTCGCATTACCATGTGGCATTAACTTGATAATACATTCCAACAGCCAAAAGTCAATTTTCTGACGTTTTCTGACTAACATTTTATCAATTCTAATTCTGCTTATCGATTCCAAAAAACTGTGACCTACATGTGCTACTGTTTAGGTATAAAGAATCTTTTTTGTTATAGTTCAACTGTGAGATTCATGAATTCGAGCCTTTTTGATGGTAAATGAGAAAGAAGCCTGACATGCTGGATGTACTGAATATGCTAACGAGGTGCTAGCGCTGTCTCTGGAGCTGGTTATGTGGGAGAGTCTAAAATGCTTACGAAAATAACATTTAACATGGCTTAATAAGGTAGAACAATGACCTAGGAACGCCAAATGTCTCTCGATTACTGCTGAAATGACGGGCCTGTGAACAAACAAAAAAAATTCTTGTTCAGACAAGAACAACACTGGTGAATAGGGTGTGATCTTCCAACCATGATACGCATAATCCAGACCAGTGAGTGGTGATCATGCAGGGTATGTCACTAGCCATAAAACCCAAAAGTAGAAAAGAAAAGAAGGTGGAATCAGACATTTGAATATGTATTTCCATCCATCCATTATAATCCGCTTAATCCACACGAGGTCACTGGGCACCAACCCATCATAGGGCGCACACACACACAGTAACATACTCTAGAGACACCAATTAATCGAACACGCACGTCTTTGGACTGTGGGAGGAAACTGGAGTACCCGGAGTACCCACAATCCCGCCGTGTACATACCCTGTATATGCATGTACATTATATTATACTAGTCTACTATATCATCCATCCATCCATTATAATCCGCATAATTAACACGAGGTCACGGGCCAGCCGGAGCCCACCCGGCAACTCTGGGCGCACGGGCAGGAACAACCCTAGATGCCAATCCATCACGGGCCACACACATACACAGTCACGCACTAAGGACCACTTTAGAGACACCAAAACCATAGTTTTCAATTCATAATCCTAAAAAGTCGGTTTTACTTACTCGTTGAATGTTGGATTGGTGGTCCTCCTCACTGGAGGGGTAAGTTTCGTCATCGTGTTGTTGATGCTGTGAGGGACCTAAAAAGCCAAAAAAACCATTTGGTTCATAAAGACGAAATGGACTGCCATCAGGGGTGGGAAAAAGTACGGTATTTTTTAATTTGTGTTAAACTTTATGAACTTTTCTGAGCATATAATCAGAGTTTAAAGAACACTGACCTACTGCACGTTTCATTCTAAAGCTTATAACTAGTCCTGTTTAATTTGAATAGAAATCCCTTTACCAAGTAGAAGATCACATGTCAATAGAGGTTTTTAAAAATCTGTTACCACTGATGCACGTATCGCTACATGTATCGTGATAAATATTGTGTGCATCTTGAAAGTGTCTGAAAATTATATTGCCATATAATATTTTTACCATATAGACCAAGCCTAACTGCCATCCCATTAAAGGTCTGTCAGATGCTTCATCAAACAAAAATGCTTGCTATTACCTTTATTTCTGAATTTGGATAGGATGCTCCATATGTCCTTTTCCTGGTTGCCAGTTTTGCCCCTGTCCTCTCCCTCGCACCTCTTCAGTCGTAGGGAAGAGAAGAAGTTGAGCTTTCGGCGTGGCAGGTTGGCCATGTCATCTCTGGATGCTCCTGGTTGCTTTGGGCAGAGTGTGACCTGCTCTAGCATGGCCGTGATTTCAGTTCTTCCAAGGTGACTTCCATCGGTTGCTGCCCTAGAACGTGTTAGCTCCTCTCCAGGCTGACTGTGGGCAGAGCCATCAAACATAGAGCCGAGATGAGAGGAGCTTTCAGATAAAGGCCTGGATCTGGTGGGCCGGTTCTTTTGGATCACTTTGGCGTTGTTTGTTGCTCTTGATAAAGATTTTCTTAGAATGCTGGCCCATGCCTGGAAGCCTGAGAGCGGAGGGCTGTGGTCAGGCTCGGGAGGAGCAGGGTCCTCCTGGGGTTTAATCTGGTTTACAGGAGCTCTGTTGCTCTGGCTGTGTTCTATAGCTTTAGCATTGACCGAAAACTGTCCAAGAGTGGACACATCCCAGTTCAGAAGCCTCTCCTTCTCGGATAAGGAGAGTGCGAGTTTCTTCTTTGGGTTAAGGGAGCACTGTTTGGCGAGCTCCTCATCTGAGGCGCAAGGGCCAACTTGGGTAGTGGACTTAATTCCATGGGTACGATAGTGGGGAATACCAACCAGGTCTGGCTTCTCTTGCTCCTCCTGTAGGGGGCACTGAGAGTCTGGTGCTTGCATTTTAGGTTTTGCTGAAGATTCCTGTATAATAATAATACAAATTCAGGATTAGTAAAAGGGATAATGAGAGTGTGAGCAAACAATCAAATAACCCTCAATTTATCAACAATCAATTATTTATTCTTAAAATACACCGAGCGTGTAAAGAACAGAAGAAAAATGCATATAAAACGAATATAAATTATTGAGTAAAAAACACAAAAAGAATGAACAGAAACTAGGAATTAAAAAATTGACCTTTTATTATTCTAAAACTAAAAACAATTTTTTTAAAAACTGAAATAAAAGAACCTAAAAATACAACCTGCAGTGAAATAAAAATAAAACTGATAAATAAATGAATTAAATGTAGTAGGAACAATTGTTCCTAGTAGTTAACCAATAAAATAAATAATACAAAATATTAAAATAAGATGACAAAAAATAAAACGTACGATTGGGAAAGAAAAATAATTAAAACAAATTAAAAGAAAAAATAGCAAAAGTTACATTTAACAAAAACGGAGTTTTGTCACCAGTTTTAGAGACTCCTGAAGTGAGTAGAGCTAAAAGCAGATTTCTCCATTTCCATCAAAAACTATTGGTACCCTACAGGTTCTGCAAGCAAACCATACAAAAACACCCATCAAAATGATGATGCTCCCTGACAGGGGGGCTGTAAGGAAATCCCTACTATCCCTGGTTACACAGAGGCTAGAGCAGCCATCCTTGAAGAACAGGTGTAAATGTGGATGGGACGTCAATAGGAGTCACTGTTGCAACATCACGGAATGAAACCTCCCACAACTGGCCACCACTCTTTGAAACATCCCACTGTGATGGCATTTAACTCCCAAACCAGACAGAAGGTACTGCTACAACTCATAAAGAGGTGCAATCATTGATGCCCTGCGACATCTTATCAACCTGTAATAACAGAAAAAGAACAGATTATGCACTGTAGGTCACCACTGTGGAGACCGGTTTGTCTGTCCAGCACTTGACAGGGAGGGCAGGTGGATGACGTCTCCCTACCTCTGTGGGCCATTGGAAGCACAGACATAGTTGCTCGTTCCATCATGGTGTGTCACGATGTAGGGACGCATTTGCTCTTTACAGTCCTGATCCTACAGCGGAGGGTCAGCACGCAATGGGCAATATCAATGGGGGTGAGGGGTGTCTTTGGGATAATAAGTTCATTAGTCTTGAGGGGCAGATAATTGGCAGCTTTGGAAACCCCCTGGTGTTTAACGTTTAGATCAGAATAATCCATTACATAAGCAAAACAACGTCTCAATCTGTGAATTCGTGATCCTTCATGCACAGTTCTGCTTAATAGAAGCAGCAGGCTGGGAGGAAAATTAAGTGTGCTCATTAGGATGTTGTAGCATAACACTTTAGTCAAATCAAATGGCCCGAGTGTTGTTTTATCAGACTAATGTATCACATGGGAAGTGTTTCTTTTTCTGCCAAAAGATGATCTGTTTGGGAGAGCTTGCACTCCGGTTTAAGGACCTCTGCATTTTTATATATAAAATAAAATACAAATAAGAAATATTAATAAATCCGTGTTAATAAAGCGATATTCCAGTGTGAGCGCCTTTATAAATGGCTCCATTTTTTGACGGCAACTGCAGTCCTAGCATAAATAAGATCACGTGTCAGTACTACATAGTTGATGCCAAATTTTGGAAACGATGAAAAAAAAACAACTGATAGTCAAACGAAAATGTCTTTCCCACTGATATTTATATTTCACACTTGGTGTTTCCTTACCTTATGTTTTACAGATTAAACACTGAACATAAAGCATCTCATCAAAGTAGGTACACCCCTTACTATTTTATTACATCTTTTCATGGGACCAATGGTGGAGAATGGTGGGACTGGGGTAGCCTAGCTGTTAAGGTAATCCCACCTCTGCCACAGTTGGGCCCCTGAGCACGGTCCTTAACAAACTGCTTGGATTGCAAGACCGTATCAATTGTAAGTCGCTCTGGATAAGGCCGTCTGCTAAATGCTGTAAATGTACTTTGCTTTGTGACAAAGGATTTAATGTAAATTGTTGAACTGTGGTAGCCTAGCGGTTAAGGTCCTGCCCTCTGGACCAGAAGGTCCAGGGTTCAAATGCCACCTCTGCCAAGCTGCCCCAGTTGGGCCCTTGAGCAAGGCCCTTAACCCATCTGCTAAATGTCGTAAATGTAAGATATGAGACTTTGATATAATATAAAGTAATCAGTCTACAGCTTGTATAACAGTGTAAATATGCTGTGGCTTCAAAATAAGTCAGCACAGGCATTAATGTCTAAACCACTGGCAACAAAAGTGAGTACACCATTAAAGTGAAAAGTGAAAATATTTTGTGAGGCAACCATTATTTTCAGCACTGTCTCAACTTTCTTGGGTATGGAGTTCACTAGAGCTTCACAGGTTACCACTTCAATCTTCTTCCACTCCTCCATGAGGGCATCACTGAGCTGGTGGACGTTAGAGACCTTGCATTCCAGTGGTCATTTTGGAGGCGTGTTTTGGGTCGTTATTATGGTGGAATACCGCCCCTGCAGCCCAGGTACCATAGTGAGGAGATCCCACTCTGCTTTAGTATGTCACAGTACATGTTGGGATTCATGGTTCATCTAATGACCTGTAGCTCCT
Organism: Parotocinclus spilosoma; assembly: GCA_033117975.1. Lineage (NCBI taxonomy): Eukaryota > Metazoa > Chordata > Actinopteri > Siluriformes > Loricariidae > Parotocinclus > Parotocinclus spilosoma. The sequence goes on from JAVSBV010152076.1 coordinate 6,332, forward strand.
TACAGCCAGAAGCACTCTTGCAGCACCAAACCATGAAATTCCCACCACCACGCTTGACAGTAGGCAAGACAAAGACTTTGACACCATTCAAACCAAATAAGTTTATCTTGGTCTCATCAGAACACAATACATGGTTCCAGCAATCCATGTACTTGGTCTGCTTGTTTTCAGCAAACTCTGTGATCTTTCTTGTGCATCGTCTTTAGAAGAGGCTTTCTTCTGGGACGACAGCCATGCAGATCAGTTTAACACAGTGTGTGGAGTATGGTTTGAGCACTGACACCCCTTTAGCCTGTGCAGCAATGCTGGCAGCACTCCTATGTCTATTTTCAAAAGCCAGCCTCTGGATACCATGCTGAGCATGTGCACTCAACTTCTTTGGTCGACCATGGCAAGACCTGTTAAACCGCTGTATGGTCTTGGCCACTGTACTGCAGCTCACTTTCAGGGTGTTCTAGCCTTAGCCTAATATTATAGCCTAGGCCTCTTTAAGTAGAGCAACAATTCTTTTTTCAGATCCTCAGAGTTCTTAGCTAGGTGCTATGTTGAACTTCCAGTGACCAGCAGCAAAAACTGTGAGAGTGATAACAACAAATTTAACACACCCGCTCCCCATTCACACCTGAGACCTTGTAAGAATAAAGGAGTCATATGAAAATGGCTAATTGGGCAAAATGTGGCCATTCTCACATTTGTTGCCAGTGCTTTAGACATTAATGGTTGTGTGTTGAGTTATTTTGAGGGCACAGCAAATTGACACTGTTATACAAGCTGTAGACGGATTACTTTATATTATATCAAAGTGTCACATCTTCAGCGTTGTAGTCAGTTACAGGTGTTCTCACTTTTGTGAGATACTGTACGCCTCGGGTAACAAAACTACGTTATACATTTATATAATCTCGGCTTTATACCTAAAGCATTTCAGTGTTGGGGGAGTAATATGACTTTTAAGGCTTATTTTGAGTTTGATCATAATTTTCTTGGCACTTGGGTGGCCCACTGTAAGTAAGGCAGGGGAGAACTGGGTGGGTGGTTCATTCCTGGCACTGCAGCAGCAACCCCTATGCAAACCCCCTTCAATCCAGATCAGGACAAGCAAAGGCAAAAACAAAAGCAGCAACAAGCAGGATAAACGGGGACGAAAACAAAGCCATGTCGCAAATTCATTTACAGATTCATGCAGCTCCTCAAAGTCAGAATGTTCGTCATCTTCCTCTATATCATTGTCTCCTCGTCGATCCTGACTCAACGTCTTAACCAGCATCAGTGGCAGAGCTGAGAAACACAAACATCATGCAGACTAATTAATGTTTTAGCAGTAAAAACAACTCTTTGAAAAACAACTCTTTGAAAAACAATTCCCACAATTTAAGCCCAATACCGTATATCATACGCAATTAAAAAATCAAAAGATCAGGGATTATTCTTGCACTGTAATATAATCTTTAAACGTAATTTGCACTGTACAAAAACCCAGAAACCTAATTTATTTTATCTATCCAAACTTGTGATCGTATTTCACCGAGATGTACTTTTAATGTATTGGCACAGTACAACAGCGCCCTCTAGCGAGCAGAGACAAGAGCTACTGTCGCCCTTTGAGCCTCAAGCCAACTTTGAGTATTTTTTTGTGTGCAACTGTAAACGTGACATCTAAACGTGACAGCCACACAAGCAATACGTTATTTTTTTCATCTGACTGCCAGCTACAGTGTTTTTTACAAAAAAAAGAAAAAAAGAAATGAAATAAGGTTTTGTTATATAGCACCAGTTTTTTATATGTACGTTGTCTGTAAGCTAAAATACGTTTTGATTGTGGGTCAGTGTTTTACATTTACGGCATTTAGCAGACGCCCTTATACAGAGCGACTTACAACTCGTACAGGCTTACAATCCAAGCAATTGTGGGTTAAGGACCCAACTGAGGCAGCTTGGCAGTGGTGGGATTTGAACCCTGGACCTTCTGGTCCAGAGGCCAGTGCCTAGGTCGCTAGGCTACCACAGTCCCATGTCCCAGTCCAAGTTTTGATGTGTGGGCTTGGTTCTCTGGCCTTGATTCCATCCTGATTTCTAAAATACAGCCAAACCTTAATTGTTTAGAGTCAATATGACTACTGTTTGAAATGGTTCGACTCTTCAGATTAACACAGATATTAATATTAGAGGTCTCTAATACCTGAACTCAATTAATGCTGAAAGATAAAGCCAGTTATCACTCGGTTTGTCTGGTCTGGAGAACTTTATTCTCATCTCCTCATTACTCCAGTTCTAATTAGCACTCCTTTGTTTGTGATAAGTAATAGGCTTTCTCCCAAATAGGGTTGTTAACAGTGCTTTATGCTATTTTTGTAATAATTATTTCAAATTTCCATAAAGTAACAAAGCTTCAATATAACGATTCAGGCTTTGGACACACTGGCATTGGTGATGCTGCTCAGATAGTATTGAGTAGACTTGGATCTAATGGTTACATATAGTGCTCACGAAAATTAGGGGGGACTTTAAAACAAAATATTCCATAATGAAACTCCTAATTTCTATGAGTAGTGTATAAACCATGTCCACATGATGACTTGCTGGGAAAGCTGAATGTATCACTGCCATAAAGTGTTTATCAACAACACCTAAATACTCATGTTAATACGCCTTCTTCTCCAGAGCCTTTTTAATCCAGACATGAGCTTGGTTTCCACAGACTATGTGAAACAATGGATTCACATGCATCCATTTAATCCATTCGGGCTCATGGGCCAGCTACCCTGGGTGCAACGGTAGGAACAACCCTAGACGAAGCATTAGGGCGAGCGGACACGGACACTTTAGAGAGACCAATTCACCTATGACGCATGTCTTTGTACTGCGGGAGGAAACCAGAGTACCCGAAGAGTACCCGGAGTAAACCCACACAGAGATGGGGAGGACATGCAGACTCCATACAGAAAGGACCTAGGCCGCTCCTCCCTGGGATTAAACCCGGTACCTTCTCACTGTGAGGTAACGGTGCTACCCACCGAGCCATCCCACATGCAGTTAATTTAAAAAAACTAAACTAATAAACATGAGTCATTATCACTGATTTGACTGCAGGTCTATACATGAGCAGGGGTGAACTGCACTCACCTAATTGTTTAGATTAACCGAATTAGACAAATAAGTGAAAAAGAAGAGAGACATAACACTTGATGTGGGGGACATGAATTCTTACTCGATCTGATCTTCCTCCTCCAGCGATTGTTCCTGACAAAATGTTCCCCTTTGGCATCTGAGCGCTCAACTGCAAAACCAGAACAATAAGGCAATATGTCAGCATCATCAGCACCACTGAGGTACATGCAGCAGGTGCATGAATGTCCTTAATGTCAGAACTTTTCTGCCCTTTACCAAATAAATAAAACAACTTTCTTTTACTAGATGAGGGCTGAGTTTGTAATTTCTGAATATTATTATTAGAAATTTGTTTTCGGTATTAGTATATAGTCAACACTTATGTATTAAAACAGCCATAAAACCATATTCTATGCCCACTCACCATGTTCCATATGCTCTAATGCTGCTATTACAGTGTATACTCACCATCAGGTCTTATTGTGATTCAAATAATACACATTTAGAATTAGATTAAAGTGTTTTTAGTTCACTCTGTCATGGTGTCCTTCTTGATGTAAGATTGTTGCAAGGTTACAGACACACACAAATCCACTTCCAGTATTTCAAGTTTAACACTAGGACACTGGAAAAGCACAAACCATTCCAATAGCATTTAGGAGCTCTAAACTTTACAAATATAAAAAAAAGTTCAGGGTGAGTCACAGGACACCCATTTATTTCATAAACAAAAAGGAAAATGATACATCTGAACATCCCATGCTGTAATGGGTGGGGGGACCAATATTTTATGTTCGGAGCATGGTCGTCATCTTGAAAGCCAAAGGTTCAAAAGGTTTTTATGGGATGGTGGTCATGTACAATAGCAAGAAAAAAATGGAGTAGGTCTTCAACAACCAACACCTAGAACGATCGACAATCTCACACAGCACCGTTACCTCCCTCATAACCCAATTCAGAGAACCCAGGACTTTAGACCACTACCGACAAAAAAACCTCAACAATGGTTTTGCCTTTGCACAAAGTACACAATGTCTGCCCTGTGACTTTTGACTCACCCTGTGTAATAAAAGACCTTTAACAAACCTTTAACATTTCTCTTTCCCTGAAAATGGTATTGGAAGGAAACTTTTTTTGTTAAAATGCGACATATGTTATGTAAATGCAAATGATTAAAATTATGATCATCATTTTATCGTTCATAAAGTAACCCTGAGCTCCTCAAGCAAAGTACAGTTCAATACAAAGGACAGAAGTGAAGCAGCTGCTGCTGTGCAAATAAATACAAAGTGAACACTTTCTGCCTGCTAGACAAAACAAACAACCACAAAGCAGATCAAGCTCCAGTCCCACACACTTATTTGATGATAAGTGAGAAAGGTGTGTGCGTGGGTGCATGTGATGAGTGTGTTCACCATTGTTGAGTTGTGGGGAGTTCAGACTGACTGACTCAGAATCTGTGGAAGGATCCTGAACAGAAGAATCAGCAGCTCTGCTAAAGAGACACAATGTAAACCATTAAAACAGATAAGTTTCTTACTTATGCCTTTTCCAGAGTTTACTATTGCCTTTAGCTGCTCATTTTCGGTCTAGACGTTTGCTTTTTGTAAGGATGATTCTCAACGTTTGTTCTTTAAAAGGCTACACAACATAATTGGCTATTAAAGTCAGAGGAAATGTCTCTCAAACCAGATCATGTTCTTGAGTAAAATGACCTCTTTTCAAGTATTAGATAAATCAAATCAGATTACTTCTTATAGCCTATCAAAAAGTTACACATTTTAAACTTAGTGTCATTGTGAGTAAACCTGCCTTAAATACTGTGACTCGGACTGTGGTAGCCTAGCGGTTAAGGTACTGGCCTCTGGACCAGAAGGTTCAGGGTTCAAATCCCACCTCTGCCAAGTTGACAATGTTGTGCCCTTGAGCAAGGCCCTTAACCCACAATTGCTTGGATTGTAAGATAGTATAAGTTGTAAGTCGGTCTGGATAAGGGCGTCTGATAAATGTAAATGTAAATAAAAGACGCTCTACCAAGCCTGGATGAATTCAGAACAACCAGAGTCTAAACCAATTTTACTAATTTAACTAACGTTACTCTGGTGAATAGCAGCACTGTGTAATTTTCAGTGCATCTTGCAATTTCATAGGATTCCTATGACAATAGGAAGCCCACTTGTATCCAGTATGGTCCATAATCATGGTCCAAATCCCACCTCTGGCAAGCTGCCATAACGTTCTTAACCCACAATAGGTTGCACTGTAAGTGGTTCTGGATAATGGTGTTTGCTAAATGTCATGAATGTCATATTAGATTCAGAAGGTGAATGCAAGGGTACGACAGATGAACCTGGTGCTGACGAGATCTGGGAGTTTCTGTTCAGCTGAATACTTGGTCGTACTCTTCAGTTCCACCAGACCATTCTGGATGTGGTCCTGCTGTGCCTGTGCCAAGGAGTTTACTCCTAATATACAAAAGAACATGAAAACATGCACTACAGTAGAAAATTCATCCCAATTACCTTACAGATCAGATCTTTTAATTAATTATGATTTATATACACTGACTGTCTGGGGTAGTACTGTAGATAAGGTAGGCATTGGTAAGGTAGGCATTACATGGTAGGCACATGGAATCAAGCGATCCTTAAACAACATGGACCACATAAACTCCAGCAAAGCTGCCTTTAGCTCCGTGGTAATGCTGTGGTGAGAACGATTCAACATCAGGATTGGTATACCCATTTCATTGATGGTTAGGCCAGACTTTTTTATTGCTTGTTTCGTGGGTCCGCCGACAATCCTATATAAAGATAATAATAACTTTATTATTTTATAACTTTATATATTATAACTAATATTTCTTGGATTTTTTTTTAGCTTTTTCCACCCTCCCATGGAGAGCCAACGGTTTTCTTCAGTTCATTTAATTTTTTTCCAGATTCACAACCTTGATCTTCATCAGACATCTTGAAAATGCCAAGTGAGCCAGGGCTTATTGTTTAACCTCAGAAGCCAACCTTAGCCATGTTCAGGAATCTAAAGGAAAGTCATTTTAGAGAAACAAAGGTTGTTCTAGCAGCAGATGTTGGGGCAAACCCCATGACTTCCATGTTTTGGATGTAATTTTTGGGTGTCCATATTGCTCTCTCTATAGTGAATCTGCATGGTTTAATGTCTCTGTAATTTATAGATAATACAAGTTCAATTAGGTCACATAACTTAACTGCCCTGTTAATGGTTCTTACAAAAAAAATCAACAAAATATATAACTTTTCCAGGGATGTCCAACCAGACTGTAAACCTTATATAAACGTATAAAGTGCGTCTACCAGTCTATTCCCATCTACACCCCGAATAACTGCTAGTGTAAAGATAGAGATATTTTCCAAAGTACTAATGAGGATAAACCCTTACATTATAATTTTTACATTATTATTATAATGACTATTTGTGTTTATTATAATGTCCTGACCCAAAAGACTATTGACCCAAAAGTCACAGCAATGCCACGGTGGGGCTATAGTGCAACTCCCCTAATTTACGACCGGACGGTTTAAGGTTGGATCAATTGTAGGTCCAAACTGGCACGGGCTAAAAGCTGTAAATGTAAATAAATATGTAAATATTCACAAGCTGTACATAAAAGCATCGAGTCCAGACAAAAAGTTTAGTGAATAAACCCATAGGACAAGTCAGACTAAGCAAAGGTCAGAGGACAGAACAGACCCCAAAGTCCCGAAAGAAAAGACCAACTTCCTTTTGAACACCAATGACTGTGATACATTTGCTATGGGTCTAATGTATGTACAACCTCATGAACATCTGTATTACTATTAAAAAACATGTTCAGTTCTTCAATGTTATGATGACAAAAGTGCAGTTAACATGTTAGAAATGGAAATGGTTACATGATAAGTGTGTGATGTGGGTATGCGTTGCTGCATTTCTGAACAGATTACGTTGAGTTCATTTGTTGCTCGCATTTCCCGATAAGCACAAAACCCGGAGTAAACTGATGTATATCTTTTTGTGTTTGTGTTCAATTCGATTTTAAGGAGTGAAAAATAAAGGAAAACAGAAACAGAGTGAGCTGAAACCCATTTATTTAATACAGTTTTTAAACATTATAAATTAAACATTTTACCCTGTAAAATTTACAGACTTGTACAGGAATTAAAAATAGCACTAACAATTACAAAACATTCCTTAGGGAATTGAGTCTAAAAATAGGACAATCTTCAGCTAAGTGGTGACCTCAGAACAAGACAGAGGTCTGGCATGGGATTGGAATAGTAAAGCAGCTTCTGTAACAGACCAACATAACGACACAGAGAGAGGAAGGAGGAAAATGTTCAGATTACATCACGTATGCCAGACCAGAGCTGAACTAAATGGAAATCACGTGCTTTCATGAGCAGGTCTGCATGCAGAATTGCATTAGTCCTTCCCAGAGGTGGGTACTTAGCAGTGTACTTTATAAAGCAACATATGGCCAATTATTCATGTTCCTGTTACCTTTTCATATTAAATCCTACATTATATTCTTTCAGGGACCTAGTGTATTATGTAGCTCTAATTAAATGACAATCTTATACAGGTACCACTTCATTAAATACACCTTGTGTATTGTATCTTCCACACCATGTATCTTCATGGAATAGATTGTTGCAGGAACCATTCTGACAAGATTTAGGTCCAAACTGAAACGCCATCATAACGCAGTTGTTGCAGATTTGTGGGCTGTGCAGCTGAGGAGTCTCCCATTCTTCACATCCCAAAGCTGCTCTATTGACTTGATATCCAGAGACCGTTTGAGCTATACGGGATCAACAGTAATAACCGAGATGGGCTGTGGCTCAGTTCTTGGAATCCAAAGTACACGAAGAAAGTATCCCCCACACTATTACACCACCAGCAGCCTGTATCGTTCATACAGGCAGAATGGATCCATTCTTTCATGTTGTTTAGACCAAATTCTGACCCTTCCAACCAACGTCACGGCAGATATTGAGAATAAACAGACCAGACGATGTTTTCCCAATTCTATTGTCCAATTTTGGTAAATCAATGCAAATAGTAGCCTCAGTTGTCTGTTCTTAGCCGACATTAATACCAAGCGGTGTGATCGTCTGCTGCTGTAGCCCATCTGCTTCAAGATGTGTTGTGTTTTCAGGCAATCTTGAGTTACAGTTGTCTTTTTATCACCTTCTACCAGTTTGACCTCTGGCATCAATCAGCAAGACAATTTCATCCAGGGAACTGCTTTTTACTGGATAGTTTCTCTATTTTTGACCATTCTTTGCAGGAGGCTTGCCCCAGTAGATCAGCAGTTATAGAAATACTTAGACCAGGCCGTCCAACAATAATGGCACGTTCACGCATTGCTGCACTGCCACTTGTGCAATAAATACCTATGCAGGCCTGCAATGGATAGGGACCAGAACCTTGGCGACCCTGACCAGGGTAATAATTTAAATCAAACGTTTAACTGTGCTAATTATAAACCTAATACATGTTCAGTCAATTCCAGCTAATTGGACCAGCCGCTTATTCAGACCAAATCCTAAAGTACTGAAACAAATTCTATTATATACGTCTAATGTTATTCGCTTATTTGGACCAAATTTCCACTTAATCGGACCAAAGAACATGTACAGTATGTAATATCCATAAAGAAACTCTTCTACTCTGGCATCACTACCCGAAAACTCCCTAGTTTCTCCCCCAGCCCTCTACTGCCACCTACAGGTCTTTGCCTAACATTTCCATTTACTACAAAAAAAGAAGCCAC
>JAVSBV010152095.1:0-15233 GCA_033117975.1 Parotocinclus spilosoma
TGTGAGGTCTTATATAGACAGGTGTGTGCATTTCCTAATCAAGTCCAATCAGTTCAATTAAACACAGCTGGACTCCAGTGAGGGAGTAGAACCATCTCAAGAAGAATAAAAAGAAATGGACAATTTGTAAGTTAAATAGGAGTGTCACAGCAAAGGGTCTGAATACTTATGCCCATATGATGATTGTTTTTCTTTTTTAATAAATTTCCAAGAATATCAACATGATTTTTTCTGTCAAGATGAGACGCTAAGTGTACATTAATGAGAAATAAAAACTTTTTGGATTTTAGCAAATCGCTGCAATAAAACACAAGTGAAACATTTAAAGGGGTTTGAAAACTTTCCGAACCGTGTGTGTGTATTTTTTTGGGGGGGCTGGGAGCAAAATATATATATATACACTACCCTATTTTTTGTGAGCAGTGTATTTTGATTAATCAAATGGCAATATTAAAGAAACCTGGTTATAAAGAGCCTAATATTTATTCAGATATGCATTAACTAAATCAGTCATCATTCTGATCCCTGTTATGCACGAAAAGTGAAAGGACACCTTCAGGTCTAAAAGTTTTAGAAAACAATCTGTCTTTAGAAACCCAAAAAGTTAACCTGTAATCTCTGAAATCTCTGGACCATCACTTGGTCCAGCATAGAAACCTCTCCAATTTGTGCGTGCGTGCGTGTACCCGCGCCCTTGTGTGTTTCACCTGTTCTCCTAAAGGGTGGAACAGCTGTTTAGGTGCTTTGTTAGTTTGTGTTCACTGAGCTTGTGTAATCCGATAATGTCACGCACTCCATAGCCACCTCAGTTCTGCACTGGAAAGGTGTGAGTCGACCAGAGGAGTATAAAGCTACAGCTTTGCACATTAAATTTAAAAACCCAAAATTTGGGGAGTGTCTTAGCGCAGATTCCTAGATAACACTCACACAGTACCCTAGAAGCTCACCGTCCACATTTGTATTGGCATATTTGTATGGTCCCAGTCAGGAATTAAAAAGGAACAGACCCATTTATGCTGCTATCTTTACCAGTTCTCTCTTTCCACTACTTCTATGTATAGATGAGGGTCAGAGTCCCTTGGGGGGTGGGTGGGTGGGTGTGTGTGGGTGTGTGTGTGTGTGTGCGCGCAATAAGGGATGCTCTCTTGAGCTTCGACTCGAGGAATCAGGGCAGCTGTTTGATTGAAGTTGTGCTATGGGGAGTTAAACTAGTTGACCGACTACAAGGCTGGAATGAAAAATATTTCAGTTATGCTGATGAAGATTCAAAATAATTTGAATCTGGCAAGCACTAACATATACAACCGAGTTTTAAAGTCTAAACAGTATTATGTATTTCAGCATTTTTTTAACCAATTGATCCAGATGTTTAACTTGTCAAGATTGCATTTTGCATTGGTGGCACATGGAGCTGTGGCACCAGATTTGCCTCAACCGAACTGCATGGTGCATGTCTATTTATTGTGGAGTTGCTACCTGAAATACAAATCAATTTCGGGGTTCTACTTATCTATGTGCTATAGAGCTGAACAGTAAAGTAACAGAAGCAAATGCATTATTTATTGATATAGTTTAACAAGCCATGAACCATCAGTGTAAAATAATATTCTAATGTAGAAGCCATAAACCAGTCCAATTGATTTATTTTTTAAGAAAAATCCCTTTTTTAATGTGTTGCATTATACACAGCCCTGAAGTCTGAAGACTTGAAGTCTCTAGTCCTGCAGATGGCGCCACAGTTACATGTAGTCTTCTCACCATTCTCACCATCAACTTCGATTTTACAATGTGAAGTGTTTTACTCACAGTTGTTAATACATTTGTGAAGTTAATTTAATTAACTTTATAGTGTTGTCACGTTACGGCTTCAGAGATCTGGGTCAGAATCCTGTCCCAAACTCTTGTCAGTGTGTAGTTCATGCTCTGGTTTCTTCCCATATTCCCATGATATCCGTTTGATTAAACAAGTGCTCATATGTATTGGGATGAAAGGTTCCTGCATAGTGCCCTGTGCTGCTGGTTAAAGTTGAGCCCCCATGACCCTGAACTGGAATAATCATTTATGTTTCGAGTGTTACAAAGGTGTCTGTGTGTGTACTATTAGTGTTGGGTAAAATGACTGTTTTAAGTTCTGGCTATCTCACCTGGTCTCAACCCTGACAAACTAACAATGCAGGTATTCACTGTTTAACGACTGAATTATGTCCTGTGAAATGGGTCATTGACCGGACGTTACTGTAGTCACACTTTTTCTAGGCTGTAATGTAAATATAAAAGGTATTTTCACAAGAAGACTCCCTGCCAATGATACGTAAATACAACAGAGATAGTGTTTACAGCGTTCTAAAAATAAGTAATGGAAAATCATGAATACAAACAAAAGTAACTTGTTCAAGAAATGTTTTATTGTTAAGACCTTGGCTGTTAAAGTGAACACATGTTGATTGCATGGTTGTTTAAACAGTACTATCATACTTTTCTTTCAATTAACGGTTCCACTCTTTAAACAGGTGGATCAAACAGATCTATAATAACTGCCAACTTGAGTTTAAACCTTAAAGCAGGTTTCCTAATCCAAATTAGCTAACTTTGGGTCTATTTTCAACACTGTAAAGCATAATGAATGACAGTAATGATGTATTTTTAACTGGTTAGTTTTGGTGGGTCCACACATTTGGAGAGGGGCACCTGTGTGTTTAGGTACAATTGTGTGCTCATTAAGTTTAGAAATTTGAATAAACATGTGCTTCACTTATCACTGCCCACAACATGTGAAAGCAGCTATGAATGAAACATGATGGCAGCTTGCAAATTTGCCTCAACCTAGCTGCATATTGCACGTCTATTTAGTGTGTTTGTGTGTGTGTGTGGGGGGGGGTTGCTACCAGAAATACAAATCTATTTTGGGTTGGACATATTATGTATGTTCTATAGAGCTAAACAGTAAAGTAACAGAAGAAAAATGCATTCTTTATTGCTAAAGTTTGACAAGCCATGAATCATGATTGTCAAATAAAGAACTGATACCGTTTCCATTGGGAGAGTGGTCCTACCAAATACTGATTTGAATTAGTTTAGATTTGATTTGCTGGTCATTGCTTTTATTCTTTTTAGCAATTTAGTAATCTGTCATGCCATTACTGTAAGGCATATTAACTTATTATTAAATCTACATATTTTGCAGAAACTGGAGAACATTCTTATGAATTAAAAACGGTACATGAAGCTGTTGTGTATATATTGACAATACTTGTGCAAAAACATCCAATACCTTGCAGATTTACAGTGTATAACGAGGATATATCAGATGCTCTGAAGCTGAAGACGAAGCGGAGTTGACATGCAGCCATATAGTTCTGATTCTAATAACGTAAATCACATCGAGCATAACCTTTTGAGGCCTGAATGTTTTGTATTGATATGGAGCAAGTTCAGATGAAGTTTTACCATCCAGGAAGAGATATGAAAAATGCAGTCCTGTTTTGAAATTAGGGAGGTGGCTGGAAGGAATGAAAAGTACAGCTGAGTATCCTCTGTGAACGTAGCAGTGATATGAAAAGCCATGGAATCCAATCACTGAGCCCAGTGATTTATTATTGTGCACAGGGAGGAGTGTATCAAGAACGGTTGCCTGTTGTATGTAGAAAGTAATGCAAATTTTCCTATGTAGAACTTAGTATAAAATGAAGGCACTACATTTATACTAAGTGAAATTGATCAGAGATTACTTATATTCTCTCTTTATTATATTCTCTATTTTTGGTGATATTATTCTGTTTGGTAACATATACTTTTATGGCTTCTTCCTCATCACATTCAGGGACTTACCATTGTCATCCTAGGCTTGCTCAGTTTGGAGTTTAAACTTCTATATTTTTTTAATCTGAACTATACTTATAAATCAGAAAATGCTGTCAGTTGCCTGGAGAAGCGTTGATAGTACCACAGAGTGCTGGTTGCCAAACAATGGTCATTGGTGTCACCATGTCATCCTCAGTAAGCAGTTTGGTTACTCAAGTGACAAACATTGGTTTTCTGCTCCTTGGCTGTAATGATGCAAGTAGGGTGGATGTAAGGCTGAGTAAGGAAAAGGTGGTTGAGAACTATTTGTTTTTGTTCTGAGAACTCTTGAGACCACAGAACATCAGTTGTTCAGGGAATGGATGCCTGCAGTTTTGATGTCCAAAGGAGTGGGCTTTAAAGAGAGTGGCAGAGTTAGCAGAAATTGCTGAGAAAGAGTGTGAAGATGGCAAAATGAGACAACTGTGACAAGGAGAAGGCTTCTGCTTTGCCTCTACAATAGATGGAGTAAAAATGTTAAGAAGCAGTGGAAGGAAATTGGACTAAGAAGTTACTGTAAGGTTGGACATGACTGAGTTCTTGGTCCCGCTGATTTATGAGTCGGGTCAACAGAGCTGGAAAGGTGGGTGTCCATGGATATGATGTCATCAGTAGGGAGGTTAATGTGACCCAGTAGAAACAGAGAACTTAAATAGATCATGGTCATATAAAGTTTTTAAGGCTTTTGCACGTTAATGTCATTAAATAAAAAAAGACTTGACGTTTTATTGTGGAGGACTGAGATGGCTGATCTAGGCAGTGGTAAAGTTAAATTTGTATACATTAAGTATGGGGTCTGATCCTTATCTGCTTAATCCTCTATTGAGTTTCGGGAAAGCCAGTGCTCAGCTCACGGCTTCAAGGAGCAAGGCAGGAACAACCCTAGACAGGGTGCCCATCTGTCATAGGGCACAGACACTCAAACTGTCATGCACACATTCCACAAAACGTAGTTATTTATGGCATATATTCAAGAAGGTGCTGAAAACTGAAAATCGGCATGGGATCATGCAGCTGCTGAAGATTTGCTGGCTGCACATCCATGGTGTGTAACTCTTGTTCCACCACATCCCAAAGGTGCTCTGTTGGATTTCAGCAAACTCATTGTCATGTTCAAGGAAACCAGATTAAGTTGATTTCAGCGTTGTCACATTGCATGTTATCCTGCTGGAGGTAGCCATCAAAAAGCGGTACACTGTGGTCATAATGGATGAACATCAAGAACAATACACAAAAAGTAGGCTTTTGGGTTGAACTTTGCTCAGTTGATATTAAGGGGCCCAACGTGTACAGCACCAGTAGCCTGAATATTTGACACAAGACAGGATGGATCCATGCTTTTGTATTGTTTAGTACAAATTCCCAGCAGAAAGTGAGAATCATGACATCCCACAACTATTTCCAATCTTCAATTGAGCAAGCCCAGGGCAACAGTGGAAAGGCAAAACTCCTTAAATGTAATAAAGATGTAATAAGAAATAATGAAGGAAGAAATATAAGGAACTACTATAATCTTTGTACAGATTGTATGCATGAAATGATTAAATCAACATTAAGAGTTATAGGTGAGATTTCAAAATATCAAGTGTCGAATTTGGCACTAACCACAATGTTGAAGCACAATATTATTTATATTCCTTATTTCCTTGCCCCTTAGTAAACAGGCTGTGTTTCCCCATATGCTGGCATTCTTAAACCATGCAAACACTCCTAAGCTATTTAGATTGTGAAATAAAAAATTCTCAAAGCTCGTTAGTGCTTGTTTGGTTTCTGTTTGGATGTAAACATGTCAATAGCTTACTATAAGTAACTTAATACATGCAATGTATTAATATACAAATGCACATTCAGCAAAAACCATATTGTAAATTTTTAATATTTCCGTGGGCAAGCAACAATGCAGTATGATACTCTGCTGAACTCTCCCACTAGGAACTGACGTAGGTAGTCATCCGTAGGTGGAGTGATGAGCCCTGGGAAAGGTAGTCAGGAAAAGCTGCAGTCATGACAATAATGGTTTATGTTTTTAATTTTCACTACATTGTTTGATAATATTGATGATGAATATCTAATATATTAATAAATTAGGAAAAGCCTAAAAGTTTTAGGCATGCTTCATTTTGGTTACGCTATGATGTATACAGTATGGGAGTCCAATAAAACACATTCAGCAGAAATTGCTTTCTGAATTGTCTATTTCTTTTTCCCCGGGGAAGTGTTATGTAGATAATACTCTTCCAAAGAAATTTTGAATCCAACTGTCAGTAGGTTTCACTATGATGTATACTGTATATATTAACACCTTGGTTTATGATGAATTCAACTTTCATAGGAAGTATAAGAAGCTAGTGCTCTTGTGAACCTTTGCCATTTAGAGTTGGATGTACCAGTTGGAACCAATTTTTAAAAAACTTAAAGTCCTAATATCTCAATGAAAAAAAAGTTTCGTATGGATGTAAGAAAAGTGCTTATTTCAGAGCTAGGAAATGCTTTCAATCATCTAGTATCCAAACCCATTTGAACCATGCAGCAAAGTTATGCTTGGTTCAAAAGATCGATATAGAAAGTTTTGCCCTGTTTCCTGGACACAGGCTGGTTTGGTTGCCAGGCTGCTCTACATGGTAACAGTCTCAGTAAGCTAAAGTATTCTTTTCTTTAAAACAGCAGTAATTATTTCCTTCTGTGTTGTTGTGCCTTGGTGTTTGGTGGTACCGCTGTCACAAGTGGAAGTTCTGTAGCCAATGAGAACCTAATGAAGTGGATGAATTGACATACTGTGTTTCAAGTAAGGTTTGTAATAAACAGACAGCGAATGGGTGGGACTGATTACTGCGCTGTGCTGCTAAATTAGCATGCACCTTTTTTAAGGCCTTTGCGCTGGTTTATCCAATCTGATCCATAATGCAAAAGCTATGGGTCCTTGAAGTGGAAATGAGTGGCATTGTGGTGGTGTTAGAGTGGCTTAGATATGTATTTTTATCTAGTCAGAAGTGAAGTGTTGGCACAATAGCAGGATGGCAGATGCACACTGCACTGTCTTCACGATGCTAGAGTACACCCATACCCAAAATGTCTGGATCATATTGTACAAATGTCAGATTTGATCAAAGCTCTTTTTTTTTTTAGTTATCTGATTTGAAGCAACATTGTTATTGGAAGGGTTATAATTAGGCCTGACACTTTCTGATCAGCGCTGATAATGCAGCATCAGTAGTTTAGTCCTTAGAATGAATAGACTTATTAAAAAGGGTAATGAACCAAGGGAGTCATCACAGGGCCTGTGTGTGTGCGTGAGCGTGCACCCGTGCTGTGTTTCTTGATCTAGCAATTAGTCACTATTTCAAACCACAGGCTTAGTCGCTGGTGCACTCCTGCTGCCCTCTGTGCAGCCAATCGATGGTCCTTGTGTGTCTCAGTGCTTTTTAGCACCTCCTCTCCTTCACCTGATCGTCTGTTTTTCTCTTTCGCTCTCCCTGTCTCTTTCCGTCAGTCCTTCGTGATTAGAACTACCAGAAGAGAACAAGGAGAACAACTTTTCAGGTTGTATGCTGTAACTTCTATACTTAATGCTGAATATATACTGCTCACAAAAATTTGGGAATATTTCAAAATGAAAAGGTTTGAGATTATTATTGGTAGTGGTGCCAGCATGGGTTGATGCGTTGTTGTTCATCCTTATTTATTGGAACATATTAATACCTTCCCTCTATTTGGGCATACATAGTTTTTGTTTTGTAATAGATTAAACCTGAATCAATTTACTATGAATGTAAAGTAGCTCAGCAACTGATCCCTGGATTGGTTAGGTTTTCTTAACAAGTAGATCCAGAAAATGTCAGGTCACTTCTTGTGTAGGTTTAATCTTGAAAGAACACTGACATGGTGTCTATGGTGATTATTTAGCAGTTGTTTGTGGAAAGTTCATATAGTATGTATAGTAATAGTATATTATTGCTTTACCCTACGGCTTACCAGTTCCCATTATTTTTATATTCACTGCTTCACACTGAATCATTTTCTTCTTAAAAGAAGATAGCTGCAATTGATTAGAGATCGATAAGCAAGGAACACCAACAGCCTATGTTCTAATCAAGTCATCCTGCCTCAGCTGTACCCAAGGTTGAACTTGAAATTTTACTTTAGACTTATTAAATAGTTCTAAACTAGTTGCAAAAAGGGTTTTGATAAATGTCTTAGTTTTACACGGAATTCATTACAGCTTACAGATTTACTGAAAACTAACTTGCTATTTCAATACTTAAGGCTATCATGTGTTTCCAGCCAGTATCATACTGTCATCGCTGTTTGATTTGAGAATAATGTCAACAGGCTTTAATAACTTGAATGAATGTAAATTAATGTGAACATCTGCTCTCTGCCCCTAAATGAGATTGAGGATGGCTTTACAGGAAGTTGCTTTAATTAGCATGAGCTGCCATTAATAAAGGGTAAGAAGCCTTTTACAAGTGCCAGTGCCATCTGAGTTAAAGACTCATAGGAGGTGAACTTTAAGATGTATTGAGTTTAGAGCATCACTACTGCAACCTATGCTGCTTGAAAATTTGCTAATACTAGTCCCCCTGTATTTGGTACATATTTAACTGGTTGTCTGCTAATATAAGCAGAAATGGAATAACTAGTGGTTGATTTAAAAGAAATAAAAAGACAGTTAGAAGGTTTGTTTGGCTAACTGAGAGAAAGCAGTACTTCTGTCTGAGGTAAAGTACTTGGATAGCCATCACCAGTCTAGTTGGACACTGCAACAGACTACATCTGAGAAATCATCTGTAGCCTATGCCTAAGATGCTGACTAGATATGGCAAGCCTAGACCATTCATCCATGTGCCCTCATTAAGAAGTGTGCCATCTACTGATGATGAAGGAAGACTGTCAGTGTTGTTCACAGGCACTCGGTGGCCTATAGTCCTTGTGCCTCCATGGCTCTCCACATACAGTGGTAAAAATATGTATTTGATACCACTGTTAATTTCGCAAGTTTTCCCTCCTACAAAGAATGTATGTCTGTAATTTTTATCCTAGGTACACTTCAACTGTGTGAGAGAATCTAACAAAAGTATTTTATACAGTAGTAAAACAGAACGTAATATTTGGTATATAAATGTTTCATGTAGTTCTTGACCAAGTTTGCACACTGCAGCAGGGATTTTGGCCCACTCCTCCATACAAATCTTCTCCAGATCTTTCAGGTTTTGGGGCTATAACTGGGCAACATTGAGTTTCAGCTCCCTCCAGAAATTTGGCTAGGCCACTCCAGGACCTTGAAATGCTTCTTATGAAGCCACTCCTTAGTTGCCCTGGCTGTGTGTTTCGGGTCATTGTTGTGCTGGAAGACCCAGCCATGACCCACCTTCATTGCTCTTAATGAGCAAGGGCGGTTGTTGGCCAAAATCTTAGTGTACCTTCACACAGAAAGGACCCAGCCCCCTCTAACTGGGGATTAAATGCAGGACCTTCTCTCTGTGAGTCACTGCTACCCACAAAGACACAGTGCTGCCCCAGTTTTTTAGACATATTACTTGCAGTGTACACCTAAAAATAATCAAACCTTGCCTAAACGTTTTTTGTATTATTTGTTTTTTTTCTGCTTAAAAAGTAGTTTTATTGTTCACTAATGAATGTGTTAGCTATCTCAATAAAAGCCAACTTACTTGTTTCTCAGATTTCAATACAGGTATTCACCATTTAACGTCCGCATTACGTTCTTTGAAACAAGATGTTGACTAAAATGGATGTTGACATTACCATAACAATATCAAAAGATATTCTGCATGCAAATGATACCTAAACATGTCAGAGATGCTACTGAAAATGAGTGATTGAAATGGCTGATTGATTTGTTTGATGGAAGCCAAAAGAGCATTGATGGCAGCATTATGGACAACATGGAAAATCCGGCAGATGAAAAAGACTAGTGAACAAGAACCAGTTTGATAGTTGTAGGTGAGAGATAATATAAAGGGAGTAGGTGGACATTCAAAGGAGTACTACTTACAATAGGAGAAGCACATATTCATATACCGTGTGCAACTTGTTTCAAATAAGTAGCGGGTCTTAAAGTAGCTGAGTGGGTAGTTTCACAGCAAGAAGGTCTTGGGTTCAGTCCCATGGTGGAGCAGTCTAGGTCCCTTTTCTGTGAAGTCTGCATGTCCACTCTGTGTCTGCGAGGGTTTACTCTGGGTACTCCACTTTAAAAGATTTGCATGTTAGGTTAATTGATTATGCTAAATTTACATAGTCTCATCGTCTGTGTGTGTGTGTCTGTGTGTGTGTGTGTCGACATTGTATGGATATAACCATGTGTGTCTTGCTAAAATGGCCACCAAAGCTGAAAACAACTTTAAATAGAGCAAATAAGAAACTAAGTAGTGGGAAGCCATACTAACAATAGTAGCTTGCATAAAATCTCTAAATACTTTAACCTAATTAGAACAATCTCTAGTCTGAATGTGTGCTCATGGGCTCATTTGTTAAGTTATTGAGCTTTTGAGTAAATAATGCTTGATCTTAAACTCATTAATGCCTTTGCTCGTAGATCCATAATGTTGTTTGGCTAGTGTGGCTATCTGTGCAGAAGATCAAAACACACTGCACTAGAGTGCAACAAAACAATACGCTGCCTTTTCATACATAAGAAATTAGCATAGGATTCTGTCCTGTATTGTGTACTGTAACATCATATGCATGGCGCTGTATGGTGTCTTTGTTGTTTTCAGTAAGTTTATGGCTGCTATGTGAGGTCGGATCTTCATATTCTAATTTATTATAAATTATACATTTATTATAAAGACCCCAAACATTAAAATAAAAACAATATTCATGCATCTGAATACATGAGACACTGACAGATAAGCAAACTCGGCTGTAAATTGTTGCCTCTCAGAGCCAAGTTTGAGGCAAATGCCAAATGCTTTTTTTTAGATACTGTAATAGGAGCAGGAGCAGTACTGATTAGTCGTACTAGTGCTTTGTCCCAAACAATGTACTGCTGCATGGAATAGTATTTGAAACCACTATGACTGTTGATTATTGTACTAATTTGGCATTATTTAGTATGGTGGTATAGGGTTTGTGATAGACCTAGTCTGATCACCAAATCACTCTATTTAGGGATTAGTAATAAATTGCTGTTCACCTTTTTATTACATGGTTGGGCCATTTTTGGATGCATTTTCATATGTATTCAATGATGTGAAGACTGAGAACAGCAGTAGCCAGAAGACATTCAACAAATCTTTAATACTACATGATTGTTTAACTTAGCAGACACCATCATATTTTTACACACAGATAACATTAATCCAAGTTGCTAGCAGTAATATTTATCTGCTTTAGAGATTATTAGAGATTTATGTCCTTTACAGATGATTAGACTTGGTGGTCGTTCTTAAAGCAGTACGACTGTTAAAGAATTTCTTTACAGTTGATAGTTTGGCTAACAGGCTGAATTTTACACCAACAGCCTCAACGGAACTTTTAAAAAGTGAGTTACACAGCTGCCATGGACACGTTTTTCCGACGTCACTTTAAAAGAAAGGAGTCGGGACTTGCTAGACCAGGTGCAGAGGGACCCGAGACTTGTCGAACCAGAAGGCCCAGCATCACTGTACCGACTAGCCGTGCACGTAGACGGTCGAGTGCAGGATTTGCCTCAGCAGGACTGGCCCAGCGCAGGCGATCTAGCGTTCAGCTGCAGCCACTGTCCTATAATGCAAGCTATAGATCAACTGTGAGCGCCAACATAAGGCGCCGATCTAGTACCACCACGCCATATGCAAACCCACGCTTTGCTGTGCGTCGCAAGAAAGTGAGCAAGCTGCGCAACATTGACACGCATCTCCTTGGCCCTTCTATGCTGTTGGCCAGCCTTATTCAGATGACAGAAGAGGATGAAGATATTCAGGACTCAGCAGAAGTTGGGGAGGTTGAGATTGAAGAGAGCTTACAACGAATTTGTTCAGACCCACTGCTCTCAGAAGAAGACAGTGAAAGTGATAGCCCATGCTCCAACTGTTATTCCGACAATGGGCATTACCCAGGTCCATACGATGACCGACTTATGGAGGAAGATTTGTCAGAAGTGGACTTTAGAAACTCCTCAATTTTGTGCCAGCGGAACTGTCTGCCTTTGAGTGTGGTCGTTGAGCGTGTCCAGGCCCATCCGCTAATACGTGTTCCACGATGCCTCAGGAGAAACTCCTCTTATCTAGGACATGCTGAAAGTGGCACACAGGGACAGTATTACCGCAGCATTCAGAGGAGGCGCCGAAGACGAGTGTCCACCATCTCCAAGGCTGGAAGCCCATGGCCAGGGAGAGGTCAACCACTACCCAGTCGCAGAAACTCCACCTGCTGGACACCACATTCTTCCCTTAGCCCACTAATGGGAGCCCATTATGACCCCAAACTGGAGTCGTGGAGTGGCTTCCTCTCGTATGTAAACCTTTTCCTTTCCTTAATGGTGAACCAAATGAAAAACTACTATTATTATGTTAAGAGGATGTTTCTCTGGTATTCCTACTATTGTATCTTCTAACTTCATTCATTTGAGTAGTTCACAAAACTGAAATCTACAGAATAATTTGTCGTCTACAAGCTTGTAAAGTTAAAAAGCTGTTCGAGCTATTAGAAAAGAACATCTAACAACTTAAAATGTACCTCATTAGCAAGACATAAAATGTTTAAATGGGAAATCTGGGTAGTGGTAATTGTCCCCTCTGTGTTGACCTTCTAATTCTCTGTCCTGTGGATCTGAGCTCCATGGTGCTAGCTCATTAGTGGCGCTAATACTACAGAGTAGTGCCATTACTAATAAGTGCAACTGATCAGCCACTAGGCTGCCTTTCCTTAGGTTGCTAAGCGTTACAGATTTGCACAACAGGAACTGGAAACAAAGGTCACAGTATGCAAGGTTTTGATGAACAAAGGAAACAAAATATGAACCACCTCCTCTTCTAAGCACTGCAATTTGCCAGTGGTGACAAAATCAGACATGCTTGTATAGTGATTGTTGATTTGTGCTGTCATTGTGTGGATGTGTCTACTGCAGTTGTGGAAAAATCAGGACAGATAGTTACTCATCACCTTCTCTCACTTTATGCCTTTTATGTGCAAACACAACGTGACCGCAACATTGTCATTTGTCTATAAACTGTTGTGATTACACAAGGAATTGTGCGCTTGGGTTCAGTGCACACAGCAGTATGTTTTGGTTAGGACAAAGTGGCTGAGATATTAAAAGCCAAACTCTGTAAACAAAGTATTGGAGTGCTTCATGAAGTCGGGTGTTGAATGTAGACTTTTTGATTGATTATAGATGTTAACCAGGCATAGCTGTGAAGTCTCTGCTGTGCTTTAGACAAATTACCGAAGTGAATCCTCATTGCAAAGCTTATATTCTAATATAAATATTATTTTTTAGCTAAGAATGTCCAAGTCTGGACAATACTGCATTTCTAAATTGAACAGGATCAGATCCATGAACTCTGTACAAGTACATACAGATTGGCCAGAACATTTAAAACCCCTGATGGGTGAAATTAATTACATTGACAGTGCAAAGTTCTGGGCAATGTTCTGCTGGGGAAACCCTGGCGTTCATGTGGCTGTTACTTTGACATGTAATACCTACTAGGGGTGTGTCGAGTATCGTATCGTTCATGATAATACCGGTATCATTTTTAAGACTATATAAAATGTCCATATCGTGATATTCCAATGTCTTTATATAATGACGTAATAGATTGACGCAGAGTATGGAGTGCTTCCATTATGTGACTCATAAGCTGAGAAATGTATATGGAAGAAAGTGGGTTGTGTGGAAGTGGAGTTTATCCCAAAAAGGAAAGTGACTTCGGTAGTGTGGAGGTGGTTTTGTTACAAAATATCAGATGCACATGTAGCTGAGTAATAGGAAAGTCAAAAATGCAGCAAGGTCAGGTATTTCAAAGTATAAAATATATTTTATTTCAGTTGTAAGTTGTTGAAATATATCACCAAATATGTAGTTATTAAAAAAGTTAAAAAGTAAAAGTAACTAACTTAAGTAAATAACTTAAATGCCGTGGTACCTGGCACATTGCAAAATTGTTTGTGCAAGGCTTGATGACCATGACAGTTCAAGGTGTTGACGTGGCCACCAAATTTCCCAGATCTCAACATGATTGAGCACCTGTGGGATGTGCTGAACAGACCGGTCTGATCCGGGGAGGCCTCACCTCAAAACTTGGAGAACTTAAAGGCTCTGCTACTATTATCTTGTGCCATTTACCACAGGACACCTTCAGATGTATCGTGGAGTCCATACCTCAGCAGGTAGAGGGGGACCTGTACAAAATTAGGCAGGTGGTCTTAATTATGCATCACTGATTCGTGTACATACTCCAGCCAGTACAACTATACCTAAACTTTTGCTTTGGTTCGTGGCATATTCACTTTTATCTACAGGTAGGAGCAAGTTAACTTATTAAGTAATTTTACCATTGCCATTAACTTTTGTGCAGTGCTGTGTGTGTATATATACTGACACCAGCATGTAGTGTTTATATTGCCATTCTTAAACAGCAAATAATTGTATTAATAAGCAAAAACCAACCCTTCACTGTTATTTGTAGACATTTTGTAGGCTTATGGATTGGTTGTACTGTAATAAAATGATTAATGGAAAACATTGAGGTTATTTTTGTAAAGCAGAGCTATTGAATAATTAATGACAATTTGTCTAGGGCTTGGATTTACTCATGTTAATGTACTTGCGGTCTGCACTTTTAAGCTGAGGTATGTTGGAAAATGCTAAATATTTGATTTAAATCTATGACACAAATCTTAAAGCAATTTGAAATGCACATCCCTGTCTACAACGACTTGCTGCCCATTATCAAGACTAGTGTGTTCTCTTCTTTGCATATTCCATATGCCATTTCATATTTGTTTTGGGCTAATGACTTAAATTACTATTGTGTTTTTATTTATGTTTTGCTTTCTGCCTAATTTCTGGTTTAATTATATTTGTTGTGCATCTACACAGCATAGTTTTCCAGCATGTCTACATTTGTGTTGTTTCAGAAAAGCTATTGCCAAGTCTGGTGTTCAGCAGTTGGGCATCCAGTCCAGTGGCTTGGTATCGGGCAAGAGTGAAGCTAACAGAGAGATTTCTCAAACAGTCGACTGGACCGTGAGTTAAACTGTTCTCTTGATAGATGTTGATAGGTAGATAATACCATGGCTAATATGCATTCACATTCTGTTAATTCTCATTAATCTGACAGTTGGCTGAAAGCAATTGTCATTAAAACAATAACACTGGTCAACAAATTTTCAAAAGTTGTTTGTTTCTGAAATGAAATGAGTCATTCCCTAATTATTTTTATGTGCTG
>JAVSBV010152106.1:0-15233 GCA_033117975.1 Parotocinclus spilosoma
GAGGGGCAATCACTTTTTCACACAGGGCCATGTAGGTTTTGATTTTTTTTCTCCCTTAATAATAAACACCTCCATTTACAAAATGCATTTTGTGTTTACTTGTGTTGTCTTTGACTACTATTTAAATTAGTTTTGATGTTCCGAAACACTTAAGTGTGAGAAACATGTAAAAAAAACAGGAAATGAGGAAGGGGGCAAACACTTTTTCACACCACTGTATATTTTTCATTGTATAAAAAAAAAATAGGAGTGTATGGGAATTTTTTACCATTCTTCCAGAATCGCATTTATAAGGTCACATATTGATGTGGAATGAGAAGGCCTGGCTCTCAGTCTCTGCTCTAATTCATCCCAAAGGTGTTCTATTGGGTTGAGGTCAGGAATTTGTGCAGGCCAGTCAAGTTCACCCACACCAACTGCGAAACCCAAACTCATCCATCAGATTGCCAGATGAATAAGCACGATTCGTCACTCCAGAGAACGTGCCTCCACTGCTCTAGAGTCCAGTGGCGGCATGCTTTACACCACTGCATCCAACGCTTTGCATTGCACTTGGTCATGTATGGCTTGAATGCAGCTGCTCGACCATGAAAACCCATTCCATGAAGCTCTCTGAACACTGTTATTGAGCTAATCTGAAGGCCACATAAAGTTTGACGGTCTTTAGTGATTGACTCTGCAGAAAGTTGGCGACCTTTTCACACTATACGCTTCAGCGTCCACTGATCCCACTCTGTCAGTTTACGTGGGCTACCTCTTCGTGGCTGAGTTAGTTGACAGTGGAATATTTAAGAGCGACAAAATTTCACGACTGGATTTGTTGCACACGTGGCATCTTATCACAGTTCCACGCTGGAATTCACTGAGCTCCTGAGAGCAACCCATTCTTTCACAAATGACAGTCTGCATGCCTAGGTGCTTAATTTTATACACCTGTGGCCATGGAAGTGATAAGAACACCTGATTCAGATAATTTGGATGGGTGAGCAAATGTTTTTGACAATATATATATATATATATATATATATATATATATGCATACATTATTTAGGCTTCATGCTACATTATAATCATAATCATAAAGATTTGTGGTAGGGGCATTGCCCCACCTAATGGCATTAATCATTACATTAGTTATGTGTGGGATTGTGGTGTATTTTGGGTTGGCTCTAATTATCATAAAAATGCTTCCTCCTTAGTGAAACAAGCTCCTAGATACCCTATAGGTATGACTACATGAAAGCTGTTTGACAGAAACAGATGGGAACATACACAGAGCCTAAAGACTCAAAGAGAATTAAATATGTTTGTCAGAAGCATTTTTCTGTTTCTAAAGACATATGAAGGATGAAAGGAGAATGGGGAAGTGACAGCATGAGTGAGAGAGAGTGATGGGAAGGATAAGCCAGAGCAATTTTTCTATTACTTACTGAAGAAAATGTACTCTGTGTAGCTAGTCCAGATCTTATCATCTCTGTAGTGGGTAACAAAGGTAGCTGTCCCTGTGGAGTTAGAGGCTACCATGTGAAAGCCAGCCTCGCTTAGTCGATCGAAGGCCTGCTCCAGATATGTGAACTTCAGGTAGAACCGTGAAGTGTACTTCTCAGGTGGCCGATCTGGATCGCGGCTCTCATTTAAGCTCTCCCCAAACACTTCCTTGGCCAGGGCAATGCGGCCACAAACCATGATCCTGGCCACGCGCCTGAACTTCGCATCTGCTTGATTGTCCCTTACCGTAGTGTATGATCCACGGTAGCCAAGAGTGATAAACCCTGACCTCTTTTCTGGTCCGAGAGTGTGTCCAGGGGGCTCACTGCTTTGTGAGCTTTCCTCAATGTCGCTGTGACAGCCCTCATCGTTGAGGGAGCCCTGCTTGGCTATTCGTAGTGGACCCAACAACTTCAGAAGTTCGTTCAACTGGAAGTGCTCGGCCTCCCGCTGTAGTCGCTCACGCTCAGGAAAGTGTTCAGGTAGTACTACATGCCGGTCCCGTAGAAAATCCAGGACATACCTGAACAGGAAACCATCACGGTCAATGAAAAAGCGACCACGGCTGTCACGGGGTAGCTCACCAGGTGCCCTTCGTGCAAACATGGCATGCAAAGTGGTGTCAGGCACACTGAGCAGAGTTGCATGCTTAGTAACATACACTTGTCCTCCAACATTCAGCTCAATCACCTCCGGAAAGGGACTGCACACCTCGCTGATGGGCAACACCGTCTCCTTCATGGCCATGATCCAGATGAGTAAAACAGAAGGAAAGAGTCTTCAGGTGAAAGAGCGCAGAAGGTCAGAGAACATCAGCAAAGATATCCATGGAGTAAAAGAGTTCTAAAATGGGAAGTAAAAGAGATGAAAATGAGTCAGGGCTTCTGCAAAAAAGGTGCACAAGTTTGAGGTTACATCTCTGTTGAGAGAGAACGAGAAATAGACAGAGAGAGAGTGTGTGAGAGAGAAGAGAAGGCACAGGGACCTGCTACGTTTTTAGCTGCAGCAATTCTGGAAAGCAAACGCCAGACTGAGAAAGAGAGACTGAGAAAAGCAGAGAGAGAGTAAAGCATCACTGACAGACCTCACATCATTTCTACAGGGTCTGGGGGAAGCCACAATGACATCATTCACAGAGCAGGGGGAAGGAGCAGTTGGGTGGCTCAGCCTTTTAAAGGGCCATGGGTCTGTAAAAATATTTTCAAGCAGTTCTGTCTTAAAAGCTTCAGAAACATCACTGCTATAACATGTACAATTTGTCAAGACTATAATGCAGATCCTAATAATATATCAGTATATCAAGGTCCACTTGTGGGAATGATTTTAAATAATTGCCAGTCACCCATTTGGTGTTATTACATTGAATTCCTATTCATGCCCTGGCATGTGTGATAAAAACAGGCACACGGTGTGATATTCCCTGAAGGATAAAGAGAGATTAGCTATGTTTCGCACATTATCTCTGCCAAACTATTAAAACACACACATTTTGGTATGCACCCACACACAAAGAACTTCTAGGATACCACAGCTCCATCTATTGGTCAGTCATAATAATGAGCACCTGTATATTACACTGAATCAAAATGGTCAGAAAATTAAAAACAAACTAATAACTGCAATGTGTAATAATAAACTAACCAATATAAGAATAGCACTATATTGTTAGACCTTTAATATTAATCAAAGCTACTCAATGCACCTTAATGAATTAGCTGAATTTGGCACTGTAACCAAGCAGCACTCCTGTGATGAACACGCGCATTCTCTTACCACATAGCACTGCATTTTTTGTCTGTTTATTTAACCTATAAATTCACTCTCTCTGTTTGTACTCTGGCTTTGCTATAGAAAATAAATAATATTTTTAATTTTCAAATTTTATTGCACTTATAAACAGCATTTACTACCAGATAACTGCATCTCGTTTCTGAGTGAAAAAAAAATAAATTGACAAATACTCAAAAAATAAACAATTCTAGAGTTTTTGCACTTGGTCGCTGCATCTTTGTGTTTAAATCCCAGTCCCAGTCCCAAGTTATAATAATGGCAACACAGTTTTCTCATAAATGATCCTGCCCTCACTGAATGTTTTCTCAGTGTCTCTGTATTTGTAACCACTAAGTAGTTCCGGTTTATAAGCTGCAACTTTGAAAGCAAAGTGTCTCTGCATTTTCTCCACTATTTTTTAAATATGATTTAATATTGTGAGGCCAGGCATAGGCAGATGGCTATTATCTCAAAATATGTTAATCAACCCAGTTAATCTGTCTATCACTAATATAAGCGTATTCATTCATTGTTTGAGTTAACTCACAGGTTTAAACAATCTTCTCAACCCCCCTTCAAGCTCCTTTATATCCTCTATTTTACTGATGATTATACTGCATGTGGTGCAGAAATATTTAGCAGTTCATTGGACTGATATCTTCACTGCCTACTCATTTATCACTGTCGCATTACAAATTCTTTTATGCCTGAAATTTCCTCAGGGGAAATAAACATTTTTCTTAGAGCTAATCACTTCTTCCTCCTGGCTAGGTTAATGCACAGACTGGTAATTATACCATATATTGTTTTTTTTCAATTATGCCATTATATAAGTTGATACCCATGCTCCATCCACTGGCAGACTGGCTTTTAGCAGTGATGCGAGGTGGTTTGTAAGTGCTTTATAACTGAGAACGGGCCAACTGATCAGCATGCTGACTCAGCCCAGAAGACCTGAAATTGTTAGTGAATCTTAAGATTAATTTAAGTATGCACACACAGTAGCATAAAAGTCACAACTTGTCCTTGCCATCACTATCACTATCACAATCACTATCACTTAACAAGACAGTATGGAATATAACAGGTAGGAGCTCCCTGGCAAATGGAAACCTGGGTTAATGTCCTTGCAGTAACTTCTAGTCAAGTGATAATAATGATAATTGGACATGAGAGAGGGAAAGTCAAATGCAGGATCAGACTCATTAGTATCCCATCCAGGTTGTGCTTCTGCCTGCCTTTACTGACCACGCCGTGTATGGTTAAAATATACAGTATACAGTGTGCAAAAGTCTCATACCACCATTAGATTTGTTGTTGGATTTGGCAATTGCATAATGTCAAAATATAAACAATTGTTAACAATTGGACCCGAAAAATGTAAAAAATTTATTAATCGTTCATAGCACTCTTATCTGGTCATTTTCATTCCAATAGTGTGCTTCAGCCTATCTTAGCCTTTTCACCCTGTTCCCCTTCTGAAAAGTGTTTTCTTGGCTGCTACCCTTTAAAAAGACCATTCCTGATCAAGGTTTTTTAGACTGAAGAAGGGTAAACTTTGAATCCTGAAGATGTTGCTTTCGCTCAATTTTAAGGAGAAGTCACACTAAATACTAAATTATAGAAATGTCAGATTGCGGCAATTAAATGGCAGTTATGTATTATGCAAATATATGAATGATTACTGGTGTGATCTGATTAGACAGTGGGTCTTGCCACAAGACTTTTCCAACAAGAAAAGTGCTTTCCCTGCTGCCTCCTAAAAAACCTCTCAGAGGCTACATTTCACTTAGTGGACATCTTAGTGGGAGACTGCTAGACATGCCCAACCAGACACAGGTGGCACCTTCACTACACAACCCTGTCTCTGTCCAGACCAGCTATGCAGGCATGCATTGTCATGTCTGAGAGAGGACCTCATCCAGGGCATGCTTAAGATTTGATTATGAATTTCTGTTTTTGATCCTCAAAATATTCTCCTCCATACACTGCAATGATTTTAAATCAACACTTCCTCCTCTGCACGGTTAATTTTTATCTGACACTTAACAGACCGCATTCACTGGGTCTGCTAATTATGTTTCCCTTAGAGGAAATAATTAGTTTGAGGGCTGTAAATACCTCATGATCTGTAGCTCTCAGCTTGATATGGAGTTGATAAAGTGTAATCCTCTTGAGTATTAGTAGAGGAGCAGACTGCAGTTCTTGGGCTTGGGCTGATGTTATGACTGCATGTGATCACCTCTTATCTGGCAAATGATTATCATTCTTTCACACATCCAATACTGATTTAATCAGCGCTCTCACACTCCATGGTGCATGCCACACTCTAGCCACTGATTACATTTGAAGAAGAGCTCACAGCCTTTTCGTTGTGTTTAATATTTTATGCATTAATAATTTTGTATTGCTCTGTCGGAGCACCTGACATTGGCCTGCCCACTGGAAGCAGCAGCACTCAGAAGGAAAACTGCCTACTTCACAGGGTAATGGATTAATCAATTACATAGTAAATGTCAAATAATGTATCAATGCATCAAGCTTATTTTGAAGCAAGCTGGTTGACTCATGGAAAGTTCTTTATAAGATTGACAAAGTGGGGTATTTCCTATATATCTTGACATACTATTTTAATCCTGTGATAGTACTGAGAAAGGGCAGTGACAGGAAGAGATCTGGACTGTTGGTTCTAAATAAGTGCCCTGTGTCGAGAGGGCGAGATTGAGAGAGAGAGAATCAGAGATTAACGGCTAATGTCTCAGTGTAAGAAATGAAAGAGAGAGAGTCATTATCATTATTTGTAATGTCGGGTGAATTGGCGTCACCTCTGGAGATAGTCAAGCCAAGTCAAGTCAGATTTTTTTCTATAGCGCTTTTTACAATGGTGCATTGTTTCGACGCAACTTTACAACATTATACTATCTTAAAATGCCAAATTGGGCAAGCCTAGGGCAACAGTGGAAAGGAAAAAATCCATAAATGTTTTAAGGAAGAACCCTTGGAGGACCAAAACTAAGAAATTACCCATCATATACATGGTTGGCTTAAATGTTAATTAAAAGTTTTATGTTTATATTTATATACACATACACAGTGGAGGAAATAATTATTTGATACCTTGCTGATTTTCTAAGTTTGCCCACTTACAAAGATATGAACAGTCTATAATTTAGGTTTATTTTAACAGGAAGATATAGAATATCTAAAAGAAAATCCCAAAAATTATATTGTATAAAATATATACATTTATTTACATTTTGCATAGCATTAAAGACAACTGTCTTAAAGTGTTACCTGTATAAAAGACACCTGTCCTCAGATTAAATGAATCAGGTAGACTCTAACTTCTACAACATGATCAATATCAAAGAGCTTTATAAGGATGTCAGGGACAAGATCTGCACAAGGCTGGAATGGGTCTCAAAACCATAAGTAAGACGCTGGGTGAGAAGGACACAACAGTTGGTGCCATTGTAGGAAAATAGAAGAAATACAAAATGAGCGTCAATCAACCTTGATCTGGTGCTCCATGCAAAATCTCATCCTTGCTCATGAGAAAGATGAGAAATCAGCCTAAAACTACATGGGGGAAAACTATTGGTAACACATTATGCCATAATGGATTAAAATCTTGCTCAAGAATGCCCATGTGCAGGCCTGTCTGAAGTTTGCCAATGAACACCTGGATGATTCTGAGAGTGAGTGGGAGAAGGTGCTGTGGTCAGATGAGAAAAAAATTTAGCTCTTTGGCATTAACTCCCAAAGAACACAGTCTCCACTGTCAAGCATGGAGGTGTTTCTCTATTAAGGACACAGGACTACTTCCCTGCATCAATGGGAGAATAGATGGAGCCATGTACCGTAAAATCCTGAGTTACAACATCCTTCTCTCCACCAGGGGTTCTGGCTAGGTCTTCCAGCACGACAATGACCCAAAACATACAGTCAAAGCAAGGAAGTGGCTTAAAAATAAGTACATTAAGGTCATGGAGTGGCCTAGCCAGTATTCAGACTTTAATCCCATAGAAAACTAGGTCTGAGTTGCCAGCCTCAAAATCTTAATGATTTAGAGATAATCTGCAAAGAGGAGTGGAACAAAATTCCTCTATAAAAAACTACAAAAAACGTTTGACTGCTGTCCTTGCCAACAAGGGTTTTGCCAACCAAAGTATTAGGTCTTGTTTGCTAGAGGGATCAAATATTTATTTCTCTCTGCAAAATGCAAATAAATTTGTATATTTTATACAATGTACTTTTCTGGATTTTATTTTGGATATTCTATATTCTAACTGTTAAAATAAAACTTCTCTTAAAATTATAGACTGTTCATAGCTTTGTAAGTGGGCAAACCTACAAAATCAGCAAGGGATCAAATAATTATTTCCTCCATTGCATATATATACAGGAGGTCTCGTCGGTCTCACCAACCCCCGCAGGCCATTTCAGGTTCTGCATTTGAGTCTGCTTCTCTCATACCGTGACATTATCATGGGAGGTCCAAGGAAAATAAGTGTAACTTGTATCAGACCATGTTGCCTGAGGCTCCTTGACATAAATCAAAGCACACTTTTAACTTGACCTTTGCACCTCAGTTACATGCACTTGTTTCTAACAGCCTCAAGCAGGCTGCATAGTTTCTGCATGCTTATCAGTTCCCTGATCTCTTCTCAACTGCTTGCATTGTAAATACAACAGGAACTATACTGTACTGTCACATAGGAGCTGCGAGATGCTGCTATTGCTCAAGTGTCAAACTAAATACTTGCCACTGTAGCCTATAGACACTATTTTTTCTAATATGTTCAGGTGTCTTTTAACTGCATACAAATTTCTTATATTTTAATACATAAAAGAAATAATTAGATTTACTCATTAAAACATAGCTAAAACAACAACGCCAATGATGACATGGCGGTCTCAGACTTTTGCACAGTACTGCATATAACATTTTTGCCTCCTCAATGATGAAATTGATTAATTTGCACTTGGACTTCTCTCTTTTGATGTCTGGAGCATAAAAGACACATTAATAAACATAAAAACATTAATCAAACCACCAAATGTAGACCTGATAGCATTAAATATCTCTGAGCACAAAACAGGTTCTGACACTCTCCCCAAATTCATTACAGACTCCCCTTCTCACTGTGCATCCTCTCTCCTCTGTTCCCACTTCTCAAAAGAAAGGGCTAGCCATGGAGGAACTGAGAAACAACAGAAAAGATCTCACCCCCAACCCTGCAGCCACATTCTTCCCAAGAGGGAGGTCTGGCCCATTATTATCCAGCAACAGTCTGAGAGTAGTAACTCCTGAAGGCATCAACATTCTGGTCAGTGCAGGGGTAATTGTACCTTCAAGACCCAGACAGCTGTGCTATAGAACTCCAAAAAAGTCCAGATTTGTTCCAGATTTTAAAAAGCATGAGATAAAACTCAGGCAATCCAGCAACTCTTTTAGTGTCCATTAAAAACAAAACTGTCAGGTCTCAGCCCCCCCATCTGTGTGAAAAATCCTATATGACAAAACCCTCCAAACCAAATTCCTTGGGACCAGTGAGAATTCTCTGGATAAAGTGGAGATGGAAAGCAGCGGCTTTGATTACCAGGTGGCAGATGTAGAATTCTATGCAGAATCCTATGCAGGTGATTCCAGAAAAAGTCCACCAGCAAGACCTACAGGCTTTGCCAGGTGACTTCCCAGCTGGGGGTCTATATAAGCCACTTATACTATACGCCACAGTAATAATGCAGCAAGGCTGTTAATAACGAGTACCATTTCCCAATAGGACATTTTGGGGGACTAACAATTTCCACTTACTGATACAACCTTTTACCTGTTCAACCATGCTATCCCAGTTCTTCTCACTACAGGTACTGACCCGCAAATACATCTCAAGAGATTTAAAACCTCCACCCCCTCTACCCATTTGGAAGCATGGGTTCCTTACCATTTAACTCCCCAAATAGCACTATTTTTCTCAACTTGGGTACTTTCTGTTAGGTGTGTGTGATACGTATAGTCTATGAGTAAGTTTTCGAGTATGCCATTCAGTTTGCAAAAATAAAAAAGCTAAAACATGGATTACGAATTGTATTCACCCTGTCATGCAGACATGACTATCGTACATGTGCTCTGAGAACTAACCAAGATAACGTTTTACCTAAAAGCTCATGACTGAAGTTAAAAATGAGTGAACAAACTGGGCTTAAATCTCGGCAATCTCCAAACCATGCTGGAAATTGGTTATTGTTAAAGACATCTCAGCAGCTAACTTATATTACCATCTGTGAACTAATCGCTCACCAGACTATGAAGACAACCAGCCAAGGTACCAGCACAAAAACACACTCAGAAAACATAAAGTGGAACAAGGAACAAGGAAAGCAACAGATTGCAAGGCATAACAAATGCTGTCAACGGTTATATCATGAAAGACATGGTGCCAATTCAGGAGGTAGGAGAGATAGGTTTAAACAACGTTTGAATACTTTTGAATATACACTGCAAATTAGCATCTAATCATTATTATCAAGAATTTCCCAGAAAATATTGAGATTTTTTTAAATATCACACACCCTTACTTGTTGTCACAACCAGTTCATATGCATATGCCGATACTCACAGATGAGTAGAACAGGCAGGCAGAAACAAACCACAAATGCAGTCTTACAGTTTGCAAAGCAGAGGGTCAATGGCTAAAAGTACAATAAATCAGACACAGAGCACGGCCCTGCCTGATACCTGTGTGAACTAATAAAATGGGCACATAAACCAATGTTAACTTTTACTACATTCTCAATGTCGCTGAACAAAGCCTTGACCATGGCGATGGCACCTGGGTTAAAACCAAATTATCCAGAACTTTCCACAGATATCCATGTTCAAACCAATCAAAAACCATTTACTGGTCTAGGAAAATTAACCCAGTTTGGTAATTATGGCTAAAATTCTGGAGATGTTAAAAAAAAAAGGCACACAGTACGACTGGACAAAGTGAACTACCTGCTCCTTCACCTTGCCCAGTCTTGAGAGTAATAGTTTTAAAAGTAAGATGGGGCACCAGATATTCAGATCAGCCAAGAATTCCGTCTTATGTAGCAAATTCAGCATGACCTCTAAAGAATATCTATCATGACCCGTCCCAACAGTAAATACAATATTTTGTAGAAATTAACTTTTCTAAAATTGAACACTCTTCCACCTCTGTCACTTGCTATCATACAGCTATCATACAGAGTGTCCACTTGTGAATTGTAAGAGGTTCAGGTAAAAGAACCCCCCAATTCAGTTTCAATCCACTTGAGACCAAAGAAGAAAATTAGACAGAGCATCCATCTCTGAAACAGGCTAAAAACTGAGCGGACCAGTACTTCTTGTGGTGTTATGGCCACTGAAAACCTTTACTCCTAAAATGGCTGAAATTATGAACAAACTGATAATGGTCTTGAAAATACACATCAACACCAAGTTCTGGCTATTAGTGACGTGCAGAGGCTTTCAACTTTCATCTACTGTAAAGAGCAAAGGCAACCGACATTGGGAGGGTACATATTTGTGCATTCAAACTTAAGAACCAGTTTGTAAGCAAAACCATAACAGAAAATACAAAGCTTGGCTAAATGCCAATCTCTCATGCTCTACCACTGTGATGTAAAAATATTGACTAATACTGCAGTGTAATATATTTCATATATTTAATAACAACTCTGACAACTACATACTCACTCACTATCTTATCCGCTTGATCTAAGCAACAGTGCTACCCACCAAGCCACTGTGCTGCTGCCCTGACCGCCACATATTGATTTTCTAATTTGTTACACATAAGATGTGTAAAATCTTATTTCACTGTAGAGGTGCATGCAGCATGCTAACTCACTCAACACCACCTCTTTTTCCCTTTCACACACTCAAACATACAGAATGACCAACTGCCTTTTGTGTAACATATTTCAGGTTGTCTTTACTACTACTGCAATCAGGTATTTCAGAAAAGAGCACAAAGCACAAAGTGTGCAAAAATAGTATAGTGTAGTGTGACAGGAACAATGACGGGAACAAAATTGGGGAACGAAGAAATAACTCGTTTTCTTTTGTTTTAGATTTTAACCTAATCTTCAATATTTAATCTTTTAAATAATGATTTCAGAAAACAACAGTAATAATAATAATATATGTGTAGTACTGCAGCCCGATCGGATACTAAATATTTATTCCTTAATAATCTCTGAAAGTTCTTCATTTCTTGCTCATTCACAGCCTACAACCAGCTTCACAAAGCTGCTTTGTGATGTCTTTTGTAAAAAAAAAAAAACCCTCTTATTTTCCTTAACCACCTAATCTGGCAGCACAGGGCACAAGGTGTAATCAGCTTCAGATGAGGTTGCTGTATTTTATGCATATAGACTGTTTAAGATAAGGGTGCATACATTTTGTCTTTATGAGTATGCAATGTTTATGTTGGAGGCACCAGGTTTCACAGAAGAAGGGCCTCTTCTTAAGGTCAGTGAGGTTAGGTTACACAAAGGACATATGAATTTATGAGTTGTGAGTTTGTCAGACACAACTGGCATATATAAAGCCATAGCTCCTGCTCACAGGTGGAGGGGTTCCACATTGGCTTCAGATCCTCTCTCAAGTAATCCTGGATGCTTGATATGATACTGTTCTTTTGAGTAATAACGTTTTCTTATACACAAGCTGAGTTTCCTTCATCATCTACACAGCATCGCTATAGAATATACATCAGAACCAACCCTGGACAGGCCTTCACTCCATCACAATCTCTATTCTTTGGCATGTGGCTCAAAAACGAGGATGTGGAGGAAACCCACACAGACAAACTTAGATCCACAAAGAAGATTTGACTCAAGTTCAGATCTCCTACTGTGTTAACTTGCTGGCCATAGTTTAGACAAGCCAAACAAAACCGGTAAACATTTACGACCCTGTATGTGCAGTGCTGCAAATAGAAAGAGGAAACCACAGGCCTGCAGCAACTCGCCTGTGCAGTAATACATTAGCGTTAAAACAACATCTAGATCTATCTTCACATGATTCGCCTTACTACGAGTCACGTT
This sequence comes from Parotocinclus spilosoma, assembly GCA_033117975.1. Classification (NCBI taxonomy): domain Eukaryota; kingdom Metazoa; phylum Chordata; class Actinopteri; order Siluriformes; family Loricariidae; genus Parotocinclus; species Parotocinclus spilosoma. The sequence goes on from JAVSBV010152106.1 coordinate 12,340, forward strand.
GCTGTTTTTGTGTTACACCTCGGTATTTACAGAGTGAATGGCGAGACTGTTTGGACGATCATAAACCCTAGACGCCACAATGGAATAAACCGATGGAAGTTTCGCGAATAAATGCCAGCAGCTTTTCTAACATTTTGTTGGGTGATGGATGCATGACAGTCAGCAGATGCCGCTGTTCTTTACTACAAACGTGTAACGGTAAAAGAAGTACATTAACTACGCTTCTAAAACACGCGAACTGTTTTTTTTTCTTCATGAATTCATCTGAACTCCGGTTACAACAACTCTGTCAAACTGAGCACTCCGTAGCGAAAGACATTACGTTGTTCGTGTCGTGCTGTTAAGTCAGACATACAACATTTGGGAATATAATGCAGTATGGATAAGTGTGCGCCGCCCCCTGGAAACTGTTTGAACGTATACAGTGAATTTGCGTCTTCTGACCATAATCCCAGTGCAACCCCTGCCTCCTTCCAGATCTCCCATTTCTTCTGGAGCTTAGCATCGCCTTGGTTTGAGAAACTGACTGGGTGCGAATTAAGACAGGTAAGATAAACAAAGTTCATTTCTGTTTATCACCCTCATGACTGAGATGAAATATTTATTTGAAGTAATTCAAAGACAGAACAAGCGAAACGAAAACTAATGTCTATAGCTGGTTTGATCATCCAAGGACAAAATGTACTGTGAAATTTGACAGTAGAACCATGATGTGGCCAAATCACTATTAAAATCCATAGTAGAACTGTGAAATTGTTTATGGTCAATTCATAATTAAGCAAATTTACAGTTAGTAACCAAGAACCTGACAGTAGAACCACGAAGTGGCCAAATTACCATCAAAAAATTTCACAGTACATTTTTCCTGGGATAGCGACTAGAAATCAAATTAAATTATTTTTATTTGACAGTTTGGAAATTCAGCATTGCAGCATAAATAACTTAATGATGCTTTGCTGATGAGAGCTAAACAAATATAGTTACAAGAAGCTAGTTATTGTAATAAATAATTTGGTAATTATTTGAATGCTATATCAGTAGTTATATTTTGCAACATTTTATTTTGCTTTGTTATTTTACAGTAATGAATAAAGACAATCTTATAAGCAACGGAATACGTTTAATATGCTTCCATATACAGTTCATTTCAGTTAATTGTACCACCGGTTAATGGGACCAGCCGCTTATTTGACGCGCTTTTGCTGTGGCTAAGTGGCGACTTGTGGCTTTTTTGTAGTAAATGGAAATGTAAGGCAAAGACCTGTAGGTGGCAGTAGAGGGATGGGGAGAAACTTTCGGGTAGTGTTGCCAGAGATTAAGAGTTTTTTCATGAATATTACATACTGTACATGTTCTTTGGTCCGATGAAGCGGAATTTTGGTCCAAAGAAGCGAATAACATTACACGTATTTAATAGGATTTGTTTTGGTACTTTACCATTTGGTCCGATAGGTCTGGTCCTATTAACCGTTGGTCCTATTAACCAGAATCGACTGTATTACAAAACAGGTTTAAACATTATACACGTGGAAGAAAAACTTAAATAGAAATAGAAACCCATGTGGACATAGAAAGAACATGTGAACTTCATATAGACATACAGAACCCTCTATTAAATTAAACCACCACGCAACCCTTTATTAGCTGCCATGTAGTGGAGTTGTGGAGTAGTGGCTGGTGGTTTTAAAATAGAGGAAGCACTTATTTTCACATATAATCACTTCTTTTTAACAGGCAGCCATAACAGTCGCATGATGCTGCAGTTTGTTGCGTTACCTTATATGATGCCATTTTCTTTTTAAAAACATCTTATAATATAGAAGGCATGTCTATGAAAACTGTGTTGTCCAGTAAAAGCAAAGATGTTTACTTCGGTGTAAAATGACCATCCACACTGTGGCCATGTCTTACAATGACACATTAAAAGATACACGAGCACACAATCACACAGCAGACATCGGGAGATGCACAAGCTTCAGTGAATGTCAATTAGCGCCGTATTGGGGCTTTAGAGCAGTATTGTACACAGACAGTGCTCACTGAAAGGAGATTAGTTTGAGTTTAATGAATGGAGAAGTGTGATATTGCAGTGGGATATCTGATCATTTGTTACAATATTGAATACCACCAAGATTAATTAATAATATAGATGCTGATTCTGCCTCATTTCAATGACACGGTTGGGGAAGCCGGGCTTCCCTTGTAGTATTAATACGACTGTTTTTGTGTTTAAAGGTGACGGTACTGAGCAGTGAGCCAGGCCAGACGGTGCTCAAACAACTGGAACAAGGCCTGAAGGACTCGGACCTAATGTGCCTACGTCGTTTGGTGGTGGTACACATTGCTGTGGAGCAAAGTCTGACAGACAGAGAGACAGCATGGAGCCCGGAATCCTTCTCTGCAGATGGTATGGTGCAGTCAGACGGTGAGCATTAGTCTTCAGTTCAGCTTGCTTACAATTAATCATTTTTGTTAGCTCGCTGTGCCTATCAATATTAAACTTTGTGCCAGCTGTGAACATTGTGTACTCGTACTATAAAAGTAGCAATTGACTCTTTGCAGAGTACTATTTTGACCTTGATAATGAGCAAACAGTTGCCATGATTCATTAGTAATAGCCATCTAAAGTTAAGCACACAGCTTGTGGACACACATTTGTACAAATGAAGGTATGATACTTTTACAGGACAGGATGAACTCATTCTGGCTGAAGTATGCATGTGTGACTGTTTTTCTATACTTAGAATAGAATAGAATAGAATAGAATAGAATAAAATATCTGAGCAACATGGTGGCTCGGTGGGTAGCACCGCAAGAAGGTCCCGGGTTCAATCCCAGGGTGGAGAGGTCTGGGTTCTTTCTGTGTGTAGTCTGCATGCCCTCCCTGTGTCTGC
>JAVSBV010152117.1:0-15232 GCA_033117975.1 Parotocinclus spilosoma
GACAGACAGATAGATAGATAGATAGATAGATAGATAGATAGATAGATAGATAGATAGATAGATAGATAGATAGATAGTGTTTTAATTTTTAGCTATCGGTATCTATAACTTGCTGGGATTATGATCAGGTAGACTATGTTTTAGGAATTAGGGCAGATGTCCAAGGTCCTGAAATTGATTTAATCAGAAACCTTGGTGTGGATATTATGATTGTGTTTTTAAACACAGTTTAACATGTTTGAGATTAATACATCTTTCAATTTTCATTTTTTAAAATGTGGTCATTATGTACTGCGAATGCGCCTTGTTGCTTAATTGCCATTTCATTAAGAAATACAAAAATACATTTACGTACGTTTTTTGTTTTCTACGTTTATTTATAATTTCATATACTTTCCAACTGCATTCAATTATAGAGAAGATGTGTTTCGTTTGTACTGTTTGTTTGTTATTGAGTGTCCTCTTCGGTGTTTGTTAATCTTGCTCTTCCTGTAACACACCCTTTTTTACGGTAGTGTGTTTGTGGCTGTACAGCAGATGGCACTGTAGCTAAACTTCAAAATTGTGTGTTGTAATCACTGTGCGTCAAACGGAGAGTCGTGAAAAGGTGGTTTAAGGACTTGTTGTAAAGTTGTGTGATCAGCTTCCAGTGGGTGAAGGAATAATGGAAAGAAAAAAATGATTATTATATACACTGATGTTTTATAGATCGCCTGTATAATGTCAAACAATTTTATAATCCATACATTTTCCTCTCTTGCTAGATGTGACAATCTATTGTTACATGACTAAAGTAAGATCCATGGCCTTTAGTCAGTCTAAGGTGCATATTACTTTTGTCTGTAATGAAGCTCATCTGAGAGCTAAGAGTGTATATACTACAGATAAAACACTTCAGCAAGATGTGAACTCAAGATCCCAGGTATTATACCTACAAATTACAGATACAATGTAGGAAGTATAACAAGCAGAAGGAGGAAACAATGGCAGGGACATATTAGAAGTACAATGTAGAGGGTCCATCAACCAGGGCCTGTGATACCAGAGCCTGTGTCTCACATAGTTATAACTGAAATATAAGATCTAAAATAATATCATGCAGAGTTTATCAAAATATAGATTGGAATGTAATAAGGTCTGTCATAAATAGTTTCCCCAAAATTATACTGTTGCATATGTGAAACTACGAACTATATACATATATAAAACATCCTATGAACTGGCAAAAACATAGCATTCTTTTGGGGTACATTTGGATTGTGAATCATGTGTATTTCACATCAGTAACACGGGGCACCATATTGGGTTCAAATCCCAGGTGGAACAGTCTGAGGTGGATTTTCTCTGGGAGCTCCGGTTTCCTCCCACAGTACAAAGACAGTTAGGTTAATTTGTGTCTCTGAAATGTGTGTGAGTGTCTAGGGTTGTTCCTGTCTTGTGCCCTGTGCTGCCAGTTGGGCATTGACTCTACCTGCAATCTTGTAAAGGATCAAGCGGATAATGATTATAGAGTTATAGTGATGGTTTGGGGAAACAGTTGTTATTTGATTGTTGTTTACCTTTTAATCAGAATGTTGTGGGTTTAAATCTCAGCTCAGAACAAAACTTGCACTTTTGAGCTCTTGAGAAATATCATTAACTTTCAACTACTGAACATGTCTCACTTGGAGCTGGCTAAATGTAATGAATATACAATGTTATGTAGATATGGATGTAGTTAGAGTTTGCCTAATCAGTACAATCGTCTATCAATGTGCCAAACTGAAGGAGATAAAGTAGCTGAGTAGACTCGGTCATATAGCTTTCTTCGCCAACAGGTGTTTTTTGGCTGTGCATTCGATCTCTCTCTCTCTCTCTCTCTCTCTCTCTCTCTCTCTCTCTCTCTCACTCACTCACAGCTGTGTGAGCTTCCTCACATGGGTGCTGTCGTGACGGTTTTAGTGCGATGGTGCAAATCGTGTTCTTTGAATGTGGATTTTCAGACGCGTTGAGTAGATATTACATTTGAAAGTAAAGGCTGCAGTCGTATGGACTGTGTTGATGACTTTTTGAAGATGAGCCACTCGGGAAGAATGAGCGTCTATTTTTATTTTTACGCGGGACTCCGCGTAAATCAGAGTAGATGGTCGAATTAATGATTTGTCTCGGTTGGAAAGTCGAACGTGAGCGAGTAATCTGAAGCCCCCCGTCTACAAATCGCGAAATAATACTCTGACTGGGAAGTTTAAGACGTCTGGACGCCACGCTGGCGATGGCCGCAGCGATAGCCAGCTCCCTGATCCGACAGAAGAGACAAGCAAGGGAGCGGGAGAAATCAAACGCCTGCAGATGCACTAACAGCCCGAGTAAAGCAAAGAATGCATGCGAGAAACCAAGTCGTCTCAGCGTCTTCTCCCGAGTCAAGCTCTTTGGCAACAAGAAGCGCAGGAGAAGACGACCAGGTGCTCTGTCAAATGATAAGTTCCATCATCATCATCATCATCACCAATAACCATTCCATCCGTTTCAACATGCATTAATATATCTGATTGTCACATTATCATTCCAACACCTTCTACTTTCTCAGTGTCTGTTCCTCAACATGTCATTGCATACTAATACTAATAGCCTTTCATAAATGTATCTATTACCCTTCATATCTATTAATTTTTGTATTTCCATAATTTCATGAGCTACTAACTATTATATCCCCACCAAATCAACTGGCTATTAACCAACCACAATATCTCTATTAATGATTGAGGTTCAAACTGGTCTGCATTAATTAATAAATTAGCTTTGGTATCATCAGTGTGTTCACTTCTATGACATCTTTAAGAAATAAATAATTTACTATCTCTAATATCACCATTAGTTCATGATATATACGCTGTCCTGTTTTTATACGGTACACATGTTTAACTGCTAACTAATCCAAATCAGTCAATTACATGACAGTAACTTAATGCTTTTCAGCTTGTAGACATGACAAGATGCCCTGGTGAAGTTCAAACTGAGCATCGGAACGCGAAATAATGTGATTTAAGTGACTTCGAACATTGGTATTAGGCGGTCTAGTCTTATAGGATTTTCATGCACAGTCATATCTAGGGTTTACAGAAAATTGACCATAGAAAATATCTAGTGAGTGGCAGTTCTTCAGGTGGAAATGTTTAGGGGAGAACCAGACTGGTTCCATCTGACAGAAAGGCAACAGTATCTCAAATATTGACAATACAATATACAATATACATGTAGAACCGACTTATGCACAGGAGCCTCTCTGAATACATAGCATGTCAAACTTTGAAGTGAATGGGCTACTACAGCAGAAGACAACACTAGAAGCCATTGATGTAAGCCAAGAACAGGCACATGAAGTTACAATTTGCACGAGACTGCCAAAATTGGAAAGCAGAAGACTGGATTGATTTTGTTCTGATACTTAGTTTTATATTTCAGCCACTACATTAGCTGCTATGTATAGCAGACCCATTATTTAAAGAGCTAACCTGATCAGCTATGTCCATATATTTTTTAAATACTATCTATATCCTAATCAATTCATTATATTTATATTTTTTATAATCTCCATTATCTCATTAATTATTTTCAGTATCTTCATAATTTTATCAGAGCTTTGCCTTCTCCACTGGCATGTAGTAGTGTATGGCAGGGTAATGTAACCGTGCAATATGGACAATATGGCTAACATTTTTACCCAGATTGTCTTACAGTATCATTATACATTGACAACTCAGGTCAGTATATAATTTTCATGTGAAAAGCTTGACTGTGTAGTCATTTCGTATAAATTTGCATGTATGTTTTGGCTCATAGTCCAGCTGAATAGACAAACTCAGTAGTAGCTCAAGGATTTTATCAGTAAAATTCTTTATAAAGTACTCTTATACTCTTTATAATACTCTTTATAAAGTCCATTGTACCATCAGTGGGGAAAATAAGTTTTCCCACCTACAAAGAATGGATAGGTCTGTCATTTTTATTGTAGGTACACTTCAACTGTGAGAGACTGAATCTAAAAAGCCAGTCTCCAGACCTGAACCCAATAGAAAGTCTTTGGTGGGAGCTAAAACTCAATGTTGCCCAGCAACAGCCCGAAACCTGAAAGATCTGGAGAAGATCTGTATGGAGGAGTGGGAAAAATCCATGCTACAGTGTGTGCAAACTTTCTCAAGAACTACAGGAAATGTCTGACTTCTGTAATTGCAAATAGAGGTTTCTCTACCAAATATTAAGTTCTGTTAGTCTATTGTATCAAATACTTTTTTGATGCAATAAAATGTAAATTAATTATAGAAATATCATACAATGTGAGTTTGTGGATTTTATTTTACATTCTGTCGCTCACAGTTGAAGTGTACCTATGATATACATTACAACACTCTCTATTCTTTGTAGGTGGACAAACTTGCAAAAAATTGGCAGTGTATCAAATATTTATTATCCCCACTATATATCTTGTCATAGTTCCCAGAGTTTGTGGAGTATTGCTAGTCTCAAAACATTATAGCTCCTCCACAGTACTTATTAATGGGGATTAGGTTCTTTTTCTTTTTAAAAATTATTTACATTTTTACAACAAATCCACTTTAAGTGCTTGTTGCCGCCAGCTTTGCTTTTTGCTCATCTGATGATAAGGCTAACAATATTCAGAACCTGAGCGGAATTGTGCAAAAGAAAAAAAGGTGCTTTAAAGCAACAGGCAAGAACAATGAAAGTCAATATATAAATGTTTGTTTTCAGTACACAATGTCCACTTGTCAGTATTGTTTGAATAAAGAGATTCTAGACCCTAGAACAGAGGCAGGCACTCTTTTGTAGGTCTGCACATGTAATATCAGATCAAGCTTGGAAAAAGGGGATTCAGGTAAGCTTTTGTGTTTGACAAAAATGCTTTAACAGGCTCAGCTGATTATTCATAAAGGATTACATGCACAGTGTTATGGCTCAATCATTCCCTATAAGAATTCTAGAGCAGTGGTGTAGTCAAGGCCATATAAGACATTCATTCATTTATTTTTGCTCACTCTTATATGGGTTCTGGTTTGCAGGGAGATGGGTTCTGTCCGCCATCATAGGGTGTAAGGAGAGAAACAATCCTAGACATGAATATAGGAATTCACCTATTTGACCATGACACAGATATTACACTACATTGCACAAGTTTGGTATTTGATCTAATACTAATATAAAATACCTATCTTCCCCACTATAAATGGAAAAATGCTTTAGTTTCATTCTGTTTCTAAGAATGTATAGTCATGCCAATAATTGTGGCAGTAAAGGTTTGTTAAAAAAATATTCTTCATTGATGGGGGATTTTTTAAAACTAACTTTACTTACCATTAAAAGCTTATATAAGTGTGAGATGAAACTACCCGTAATAATAATTTTTACAAATTTAGTTTGTAGTCAGTATAAGTAATAGTGTATTAGAATTAATATAATATAATAGATTCATTCATTCATTCATTTCTTATCCACTTAATCCTGATCAGGGCCATGAGAAAGCAGATGCTTAGCCAGCGGCAAAGGTTACAAGGCAATATATTAGATAAATAATAAGCGTATGCCCTTTATTGTTGCAAAATGGCAGACAGCAGCACTCTTTGTCACCAATATAAACAAATTTAACATTGTCTGTCGGTCTGAGTGTGCAGTTTGTATTTTATTTATCTGATGAATGATTCACTTTCATACCCTAATAAAATCCTTAAAAGAATTGTTGGCATAATACTTTTTTGTTAAACATAAGCATTTCTTTCCAGTAGCTGCTTACATACACTGAAGATCAAGCACAGTGTTATCATTGTGAGGACTGCATCCTTTCAGCATGCCCACATTCTGCACGCTTTTCAGAGGATGAAAGCAGTCCTTCCACCATGTTCCAGTAGCTCTCTTAGCTTGCAGAGGAGTTACAGGAATTGGGATGTGCTTCTGATGTAGTCTTTTAAAGATGTATGATGTCTATAGATCTGCATCTTAGCTGCAGTAATGAAATTCACAATCTGTGAGTTGAAAGGGTGTCTGGATCTTTAGATCTGAAGAAAGGTTCTGAACAAGACACTGACAGAACAGAAAATATTAGATGCAAGTGATTTATCAAGTCAATCTCTGAAAGAGAAACATTAGCTGATAATCAGGTCAGGTGCCAGAGGAGATTAAAGATTTACATGGAACACGTGAATTTCTCAAAACAGTTAGTGCAAAAAGCAAAATTCAATGAAATCCCTGAAAAAGCAGTACCTCGCTCAGAATTCTTTGTTTTTGCCTCAAAAGCAAATACTTATGTCAATCAACTTGTCAGTGCCATCATAATATCTAGTCATCGCCTATAAACAGATCAGCGATACAGTCATATTGTCACTGTTGTCCGCCTTCAGTACACTGTAGGTATATTCTGTTGGAAACTTGCTAAGCTTTTGATTACAGTAACACTGCGCATTCTGTGACACGCCAATTGAAACTGTGAGTTAAACACAAAATAAAAAACTTACATAGAACACAAAGTTACACATGACTGTTTGTGGGAGACTGGCAACAAAAAATAGACTGAAATCAAATATATATAGCAATAGTCTTTACTCTGTTGTATTGTTCGCACTGCAATGTGTTGTCAAAAAATCAGACAAACGTTTAGGAAAGACAGACAACTGTGTGGCAGCATTCTGCAACACAAAGGGGAAAAAAAATTATTTACTCCAAACATTCAAAACAACCTAAGACAACAACTTAAGGAATTATAGTCCTTTATTTTTTGTACATCCTGATGCTCCTCTCTGTTGGGCAAAATGTTTTCACTGACACTGGATAACTTCTCTTACAAGGCAGCATGGAATGTATCTCCTGGAGTGTCTAATAATAGGAATATGTGTAAGCATGCTATTACAACTGTGTATTAGCGTGTGAATAATGACTTAGTTGTTCTTCTAATATTTGCCATTGTAAAACAAATTATTTAAAAAATGGTCCACAATCATTGCACTTATTTCATCTGGGACAAACCTATGGGCATGGACTCTTCTACCTCTTCCTCCTCCTTTGTCCCCTCAGCCTTCCACCACACAGTCTTACCCCTCTTCTTGGCTGTTCACCCTGTACACAGCCTTGGGGTACTACAGTGTTTTTGTATCTATATGTTTGTCAATTAAAGGTTCATACGATGCAGCTCTGACCTTAGGGTTATTCTAAACCTGATCTAAACCTTCACAAATTCCCCTTCATAACTAAAATCCAAGATTTGCCAAAATGTACCAAAAAATGATTAATAGAATTGTACAAATCGTGCTTTTTGCACCTAGGCAATGACCTAAAGCATAAATGTTTCGGAGGGGTAAATCAGTAGAAGTGATTTTGTTAAACATGACCTAAGCAATTGATAATGCAAAAAAATAGCAGACTATTGTACATGTCCATTTGCACGAATGTACAAAAGCATTTGCAAAATGTGAAATACGGTGAGAAATGCTATTATGATTTTTACAAGATAATGTGGAGATTGTATGAACAGATAATTTCAATTCTGATCTGAGAATTGAACCAAATCGAATGAGAAAAATGGTGAAACCAATACTTAAATGGTACAGTCGGTTTATGAACAATTGCTGGGCTTTCCCCAAAGCAATAAGAATTTATGGTTCATTAAATCATGCATTTTGAAACTTCTCTGATTTGTCTGTCTAGTCTGTAGCATGGAAAACCCATGCTAAACCTGGAGTCACAGATTCACACTTCAGCACACTCACCATAACAATGCTCATCTCACATCATTGCTCTCTCTTTCTCTCTCTATTCCTCAGAGCCCCAGTTAAAGGGGATCGTGACGAAGCTGTACAGTCGGCAGGGCTTCCATTTGCAGCTTCAGGCAGATGGAACCATAGATGGAACTAAAGAGGAGGAGAGCAGTTTCAGTAAGTTAGCTTGGTTCCCTTTGGTAGCCTTTCCCATGTTTTTCAATAAATTAATTGCTATAAAAAGTAATCTGCTATAAACACACACACAGGTTAAGAGATATTATCATAAATAATGTGTATTAACTAATTTCACGTAAAACTGAATGGAAAGCGCATGGTTAGTAAGTGCAAATAATTTACTAAGAATAATTACATGATCTTTTGTCTGTGATTATTCTGAATTTCCATTGCTGGTTTCTTACTTCAGCCAGATCTGTTGCCGTAAAATCCATTTTCCACTTTTTGTTGTTTGTTTGTTGTTTTTGTCTTGTTTTTTTTATTCTGGACATATGCTGTACTTAATGTGATTTTAGTTAATTCAATTTCTGTAAATAAATGAGAAATATGGCCATAAGAGAAAATGATTGAAATGCAAGTTATGAGGAATTTTATTACATTTTTGGCCATTCATCTTAGATTAATTATTTTTATTGGATGTTTGTATTGCCACATTTGATTAACATGGAGCATGTACACTACAGAAAGCACTTTCAAACATGGTAAGCATTATAAATATTTTTGTATTGTGCTTCATGTTGAAGGATAGCCATTGGATTAGCATTGGTGGCTATGTTAAGGGCCATTTGAGCTCAAGTTTGTGGAAAATCTTTTGTACAATTTATTAGTGATTTAATAGGCATCACCAAGGATGTTGGGGGACAATAAGAAGTAAATTTTCTTAGACTGCAATCCTTCAAAACAATTTATTTAATTTTTGTTTATAACTAGAACAAGATCTTTCATATTACTATATAGGAAGTTACAATTAGACCGGTGTGATTACGATGATTAAATTGGGGGAACTCTTTTATTGGACGTTTTTTTTCTCCTAAAATATGGATATAAGTAACTAAAGAGAACAGCTGGTAATCATACACACTGGTGGAAAAAGATCCCAAGCGCATTATACCCCATCTACCGGCTTGACCTCTTTCCATAGTGCATACTGCTAGCATCATTCCCCAGGTAAACAGTAAACACGTACCCAACCAACCATGTGACGGAATCAAAATAGGTCACATCAGACCAGATGATATTTCAGTTTCATCAGTTTTGATGGTGGCCACGAGTTAGCTTGGCTGGCACTTTAACCAGTCCGTGATGAAGCAGTCCCATACACAGCAGGGGGCGCTGCACTGGGTGATGTAACACCCCTCCTGTAATAAGCAATAAATTTACTTTGTACTAAGTACATTGGCATCAGGTGCTCTGGACTGATGAGACACAAGTTGTCCTCTCATTGTTGAGAAGACAGATTATAATTCAATAAAACAGTTCCAGCAAGGAAGCATCTGATGGGTCCTACATTAACTTTTCTGGCTGGCAATAACTACAAACAAAAACAAGTCAAAAGCAAAAAGAAGAGTCCTATAGCAGATGGTATGTCCCCCACAGAGACCTGACCTCAACACCATTAGATTTTCTCAGTCGCTTGGGTGCATTTCTCAAAACAGTTAGTATAAACTACAAAACCAACTTGCTCGAAATGGATAGTTAATTCCTCAAAAGCAAGTATTCATGTTAATTAAAGCGTCAGTGTCATCAAAATGAAAAGTCCTGGTACCACTGTTAATGAACAAGATGTTATGTTCTCATTATGACAGTTCACTCTGTAAGTGTTTTTTAATGCAAAAAGTCAAAGGATGGTGACACTACCTGGAAATGCTCAAGACGACACTATACATTATTAGCACACCAATTTGAAATCTACAGTTGTAGGAAATCTACAGTACACACACAGTGCAGTACAGAACAGTACCGGTTACCATTGCACAAATGGCTTCCTCTCCTCTCCAACCTCTGTGAGGTTGTTTTGCAATCCTGTGTGGTACAGAGTAAAATATCACTATATTGACATATATTGATATACTGCCCATATTACTGTAGTGTACAATAACAGTGTTTCCCACTTAAAATGTAGCGGTACAGTACTATACTGCAAATGTGGCAAATCTTTACTGTAACAATACTTTACACTACGATAAAGGAAATCTGGCCTGCAATAAAGTTGCAAGTCCAAATGTACAATGTTAAAATTTGTCCCACTGTTAGCTTTATGTATGACACAGTGACAATAGTACAGTGCAGATTATTTAGTGCTGAATTACTGTCCAACATACACACATGTTCTCTCCATAAAGTTTGAATAGTTGAATTTACAGCAACATTTGGCCGCACTGTGAGGCAGTGATTTACTACATGGTCCACAATTGTAGCCCTGATTTAATCAGGAATCTGCCTGATTGGCCTCTTCTTCCTTTTCCCCTGTTTTGCCCCCTTCCTCCACACATCTTCACCTCTCTTCCACGATGCTGACTTCCATTTCTGTGTCAAAGTATTAGTTGAAATGGTACACACTATGTCCTGCTTAGTTCATATATGCTTGCCATTTAATCATTGCTTACATTGTTGCTCATTCCTCATTAGTTCAAACATTCCTAATCAGTGAACGCTGAGGTCCACGTGAGAGAAACTGTCCAATTTGGAGGACATTTTCAGGATCACAAATTACAAAGAAATGCATAAGATTTGCTCGACTGATTTTTGTTCTAACACTTTTTGTATGTAATATTTCAAAGAATATAATGACTAGTAGTTTCATACGTAACGTCTATTCACCATTCATACGTATAGCTCATTTTGACTGACATGACATAAGCAAGGATAATGTTATAAAACAGCACAGGAAGGAATAAGAAAGTGTCACTACGATGTGCACAAATTACTAAATCTTGTGAATGTTAAACTAACAGTTATGAGATTTTTAATTATGATCAGAGAAATGCACCAAAGCTACTGAGAAAAACTGTAATTCTGTTTTTGTCACCCCTGGCGACTGCGCAGGCCTTGATTGTGCACACCTGTCCCGGATCATGGAGGACTACTTATAAGCTTCGCCCGTGTTCATGCAGTGCAAAGCTTTCTCTCTTGCACATTATGATTTGTACTTTGTTTTTTGTTTGACATAGGCTGGGTAGGATCTTCTACCACCCCTTCTGGTCCTACCCGCATGTCATCTCGTTATGTTTTAGTTATATTTTACCTTCTATTTATTATGTAACAATAAACCTGGTATATCTCGCATGGCACATTTGCCTCCACCTTCATACACCCGTTTGTGAAAAGGTTTTAATCATTTAAGTTATTAAATGAAGAGACAAAAGTAAGTGAGATAACAAAATTTTCAGAAGAATTGTTCAAGTTCTGCAAGAGGCTTTTAAAAGCATACAGCAGTGTACCAAAATAATTAATACTCTTTTTAAACCCAAGGGTGGTCAGATCAAGTACACATTTGGTTTAGATTTATTATGTTTACCACAGTTTATTTTTGCAAAAGAATAGTGTGTAAATTTAAAGTATGTTGCTGTTCAGTGACATATAAATGCAACAGTAAACACAAATACTGCACAACTGTTTGTAAAATAATGTGTGGCATGCTACCTGTCATGTTAATAAGTTCACTAAAGAACATACACTTAGTGTAACTTTAGAAAAAGCATTCAAGCAAGCAGTTCTTCATAAACTGATCCGTTATTCATTATTCAGCACACATTTGTTCATCTGTGAGAAAAATAATGGACCATTTAGTAGTGTTATAAAAAGCTGTAGATTATCATCAAGCTAGAGAACAGAAGACAAATTATTCAAAAGATTAAATTACAAAATTATGTAAAATAGAGAGAGAAAGATTAAGCATCATTAAAAGATGATGAAAAATCTTAACCAGTTTCTACATATCTCTTGTATAATCTTGAAACTGTTAAGAATATTAAGTAATATTAAACCCTAAGTTGGAACAGTATAGAAAATTCATATGAAAACACAGTGTTTCTTACATTTGCTTTGACTTTTATATCATAGCAGACAGTATAAACCCGAGATATATCAACATTTAATTTACTGCATTTCAGGCCTGTATCACATTCCAAAAAAAGTTGTGATGGAGTAATTTAGAACTAAACAGATTTATTAAAAATATATTTAATATCAGTGATAGAGGTGCCAGTAGGCTGTATCAGTACCCTTGGCAAATGCAATTTACAATTATGTGATGGCAGAAATAATGCAGTAAAGTACACCGAGGTCTTAGAGCAATATCTACCTTCAAGAGATCATCTTCAAATGAGATCCATGTATTTTTGAACAAGACAATGCAAAACCACATGCTGCACACATTACATTACGTTGGCATCGTCTGTTCCAAAATATATTTTAAGAGCGGTGAAAAGGAATTCAAATATTTGCTAAATACTTTACCACCCCAAGTTTTTTGGAATGTGTTGTAGGAATGGATGGAAAACCAGACAAAATTTGATAAATATCTCAGCTTTATACTGTCTACAATGAAGTGAAAGTCAAAATTAATGCAAAAAACAAATTATGTTTTTACTTGCATTTTCCATACTGTCCTGACTTTCTTTTCTGATTTGAGGTTGTAGGTTAAAAATATAGTGCATACCATTTTGATGGCAAGATTGATTGAGTAATTGAATGACTGATTTATTGACTAACCCTAAAACCAGAGTCTAAGAGATGCAGAGTTGGGAACATCTTCTGTTGTTCCCATCCTCATCGGGAACTGTTTCTGGTGGTGAGCTCACCTTTAGTAAAAAGTTTATTAAAAGCTACTTACCATGTGCCAAGAATGTCTAAACTCATTGACACATTAAACATTGACTGGCTTAGGAATTTCAAATCTATCATATGTGTCTAATAAGGAAACAACAACAGGTAGTAGCACATTCATATTTAATAATCAGTATATGTAAAAGCAAAGAGGTGTTTTTTTGTTATGCCTGGTTGCTGTATATATAAACAATAGCGCCACTGTAACAATAGCTCTAGCAAAAAAAAAAAAAATACTTGGTGCCACCACTACCCAAAACACAGCATATGCTGTTTTTTAGCCTGGGTTTTTGTGCTCCATTGTCAGTACCCTCTCAAAATAATCTTTCTGACTGCAATGCCACTTGCTACTTCCTTTGTCTTGTCAAGCGCACTATACAGAATTTGAGCTAGCAGAGAGGAGGCTATTGGATAGTAACTCCATGATCT
Organism: Parotocinclus spilosoma; assembly: GCA_033117975.1. NCBI lineage: Eukaryota > Metazoa > Chordata > Actinopteri > Siluriformes > Loricariidae > Parotocinclus > Parotocinclus spilosoma. The sequence continues at coordinate 13,011 of JAVSBV010152117.1, forward strand.
GTGTGCATGTGAATGAGTTAAGTGCTGCCTGACTGTTTGGTAGTTGTGGTATAATTATAGACGTTGTGACAGCCCACTGCTTAGAAATGAGTTTCAATCTATTTTGTTGGTTGTTGAGCCAAGATGATACATATTCTGCATATGAACTTTGGTTATGTGCAGAGAGGGTGGTCTTGGAAAAGTGTAATTTAATTGCTGTCATGTTACTACAAGAAAGCAAGTCAGTGACTGCGATGCAGATAATAAAGCTAACAAATGTTTAAGGTTGTTTGGTGAGAACTGACTCTAGTAAGTAAAGGGTTTAACATTGAATTGTATATGCTATTTTAAAGCCCCTGCTATCAGTATGAATTCATGTACCTGCTTTTTAGACTCTGTATTGCAGTGACGGATTAACTGATGTGTGTATCTGGGAGCATTCAGAAAGGAGTCTTCATTCAGTTTTGATTGTCAGACTTTCTACCTCTGATCCTCTGCAGTTTTGATTGGGTGCAGCAAATACTGGGCAGTGGGTTATGTAACAGCTAGCCTCATTTTCTCACCAGACAAATTCTAGACTAGGAATGATGTTGCTGGAGATGTCAGAAACATAGCTTCTATCTTCCATATTGCAAAAATAGCTTTGTTGGGAGCTGGTTTGCCGTGTCTTCATAGCTACTGCAGTTTCATCCTCTGCTCTGACTCGGAGAGTAAAGTGTTTTCGTTGAAAGGGAGATGATCTTTTTGCATGTATGAATCCTTAAAAGATTCATCCCTTTTGTTCACATGTTCTGTTCACATAGCAATGCATTTAACATTGGCCCATGTAAGCTCTGTATAGGGATTTGGCAGGGCAATTATAAAATGCAAATTTAAAATACATGTTATGTATTTAATGGTTTAGCGCAACGGTCAGTCAGTAGTACCTAGAACAAGAAGCAAACAAATCAAGCAGTCTTTAAATTATATACCACCTACAGTTGGATAAAGAAATCCTGAAAACGTAAACTCTCTGCCCTTACTCTAACCATTTTTAAATCAAGATTAAAATGTTAATTTTTTTTAGAACATATACACTTCCTTGGAATCATTTGAATGAGTTGCATCAAAAAAATTTTTTGACTCGAAACCCTGTGCCTTGGTGACATCTGCTAGCCAGATTTATGCAACCGCCTGAATACAAAGCACTAATGTAAGTTGCTCTGGATAAGGGTGCATGCTAAATGCTGTAAATGTAAGTGCCTAAATAATAATACCTAAAAGCTCCATGCATTAGAAACAATGGTTTAACTTTTTTTTTACATAAATATTTAAAGTAAAGGTTTAAGGAACTATTTACTGTACTTTAGTACAGATTACTTTAGTTCTTAGGAAGTGACTTAAGTAAAATAATAAGAAGTAAAGAATTATGTAAAATTATTCATTTTCCATAACCTCCTAAAACTAACCTACTCTCCAAAGCTGTTGATATTAATGGATAGTAATTATTCATTATAGCTTTCAAGGATAATATGAATGTAACTGTTGTTATTTTGAAGCCAGAAAGATTTAGAACAGGAAGATTGCTTATTTTAGTATTTAATTAACAATAACAGTGAACATACATTAATAAGCTGTTACTATTTTTGTTTCCTGGAATCAATCCCCATGGATATTGTTAAAGTTTTAAGCAGCTGAGTATTACTTGTATTACTTTATTGATATTACTGTTTAAAATACACACCTTTAGAAGGATTTAAAATTAAATGCATTTTAATAAACCAAACCAGACTTATATGAGCTATTCGATGTTACAATATATGTATCAATGATGTAACAATCAGTTGTTCTCATGCTTAGCTCTGATTACGTTCATTTAGGATCAGTGCAAACACCCATCTCAGCAACTAAATGTCATGTTTGGCTGCTTAATTGCATTATGTCTCTTTCCACTGAGGTCATCATTCAATTTCTAATCAATGTGTCTAGGCTGGAGGCCTTTTTCTCAGTCAACTTGCAATCTTATTAGCGTTAAGTTGACTTTTTCACCTTTTATAACGTCAGTCTGCATTACTATCTAATTAATTGTACCGCAGTTCATGTGTCACTGGCAGCGTTTACTAAGGTTGAGCCAGATGTACTCTGAAAGTACCAGATATACTCTGACTGCAAAATATGAGCATATGTAGAGACCCTTAAAATACATGTTTGCATATATACAAACTATATATATATATATATCTATATATATATATATATATATA
>JAVSBV010152127.1:0-15232 GCA_033117975.1 Parotocinclus spilosoma
ACATTTACTCAGATTAAACTTTTGATCTGTCATCTATGTTCTATTACGAATAAAATATTGACATTTGCCATCTCCACCTCATTGCATTCAGTTTTTATTCACAATTTGTTTAGTGTCCCAACTTTTTTGGAATCCGCTTTGTATTATAAAAGCGGTTCACCTTTTTCGGACTCGGTGCATCGCAGGTTTTCAAAAAATATTAATGGAAAAAATATATTGTGGATTTTCGCTGTTTCGTGGGTTTTTGCTGAACTGATTAAAAAAAATCACAAAATGTATAAAAATATATAAAAAGCTCTACGGCTAAAATAGTGTAAAAATACTAAAATAAATATAGCGTCCCTACTTCAAATTTTAAATAAAATTTTTAATAAAATTACGTTATCCAAATATTACGTTACCCAAATATTTCGTTCCAGGACCAACCGCAATAAACGAGGGAACACTGTAATATAAACGTAATATTTGGGTAACCTAATTTAATTCTTGTGTAAATCATCTAGTCTGCCCGTAATTTTTGAGCTTTGGTCCTCTCAAGGTTTCTTACAGTAAACATTTATGGAGCTTTTCCTTGACAGTGTTGCTCTAGGCTTGCTCAACAGGGCTCTGAGCTTAGATTGTTGTAAAGCTACTTTAAGACCATACTCCAATGTAAAAAGCACTATATAAATACATTAGACATACATATACATAGACTTGAATTGACTTGTTTTAAATGGTTGTCACTGGTGTTTTTTCATCACCATCTACCCTGGGCTAGGATCACACGGGAAAAATTCCTTTAAGATTAACAAAGCACAGGACTTGTGGCAACACATGCCACCCATGTACATGAGCCCACACATAATTACTCATCTTGCCTTTTTGGTCATAAATGCTATTATGAAGTGTTTTAGTAACTTTGCTTATGGAATTGGTAATCCCTAAAAAAGCAAGTAGGATGTCATGGAGGTGCAGGAGTTAGCACGGTCGCCTCACAGCTCCAGAGTCCCCGGTTCAACAATGACCTTGAATTCCTGGTAAGTAATTCCTCTGGGTTCACTCCTCCAAGTGGAGTTTGCATGTCATCCCCTAATCCATGTGGGTACTCCAGATTTCTCCTACAATACAATAACATGTGTGATAGGTTAATTGGAGTTTCTAAAATGCCCTTACTGTGTGAGTGCAAATAAACAATTGTCATATTCTACCCAGAGAACTGAGAACTATTGTCCTGTTTTTTGAAATTCTGACCTGTTACACATTTCATGAGTTCTTAATTTCAAGTTTCTGATCCTTTTTTTCTCCTATTTTGAGATTGGGTGCACTTAAAATAGAAAACAGTGAAATGCCTTTTTTTTTTTATTTTTACAATAAATAGAAATTAAAAGTTGCCAAATCTTTCACTTTTAAAGGTTGCTGAGTAGATGTTTCAGTGTAAATACTCCCTATATTAAGATACAGGATGTATTATAAATGTATTATCCTTATCTATAATGGTAGGCCATTCGAGGTCACCTATCCTGGTAAGTGAATGACAATTGTATAACTTTAAATCTGACTAATCTATTGTAGTCATAACATTAATATGTAGTTTACCTGTGTAGTGAGGACTGCAGTTAATACGTGTGTGTCTACGCAGCGACAGGATGTGTATACTGAACATTAGGACACAGCATATAATTTCCTGCTTTTCAGGAAATGCAGTCTGTATTCTTCCAAGGAAAGAGGAGAGATTAGCATAAGTAGCTCTGCATCATACCTCTGCTCTATACTGGATGAACCATGTCATCCATAATTTACATTTTGCTCCCCCTCTCACCCCCGCCCATCTCTGTCAGTCTATTCTGAGCCTAAAGAGGACAGGAACAAGGCTGGGGAACACAGTGTACCACAGCTCTGTGCAACATAATCACCATCTCTCTCCCTCTCTCTGTCTCTTTCACACATCTCTCACATTCTCCAAACAGTTTCACATTTATGCTGTGACATAACTATTACCGAATAGGCACTGGGTTCTCCCTCTTTCTCTCTATCTCTTTTTCCCACTATTAATCTCTCCATATAATGTACATATATTTCTAATGTTTATGGCATTTGTACATAAATTTATTATTAAAAAAGAAAATACATTTCTGTGAATCATAAAACTGAAAAGAATCATAATCATGGTTTATGGTTCATGGTTTATGAGAACTGTCACAAACACTCACTCATACACATTAGACACACCAATTAGCTTAACGTGCATGCATTTGAACTGTGAGAAGAAAGAAAAAGTCAACCCACACAGACAGACAGACACAAACCACCATGGTGCCTCAGCAACTGTTAGTTTCAGCAGCTGCTTAATTTTGTAAATATGATGTTAAAGCTTAAAGCAGTTACAGAAGATGTAGTGAACAAATGCATAAATGAATGAATTTGTATTATAATGTACTATATTGTATACCATTATACCGTACATGGGCGTAACGGTCATATCTGCACTATTTTAAAAAATTAGGTCAAACTGTGAAATTAGGTTGAATTGGTAAAATGAGAAGAAAATAGCCATCAGAGCTTAAATACTGTATTTACACAGACTGTTACAATCTTTTCAAATCCAGGGTATATGCAAAATCGAGGGAGTTTCTAGTTTCTTGGGAGGTGTTTATACTTAACCATAACCCCCTAAATTTCAGCATGTGGAAATAATCGTTTTTTGCAGTCTTTTCTGTGTTGTTTTCTGTAAGATCTTTTAATTACAAAATGTAGATTGATCATGAGTTTATTTTCTAAAATGCTGTGTTCTACATTTTTATGTCACTACTAAAACACAAAGACTCATGTAGTCCACAACCAGAGTCTCGCCCTGCACTTTAGAACAGTAACTAAGACTGCACCCTTGTTCCTCATGACCACATGCTAAATTAGATCTGACTGTTATGAAGTATGTGTCCCAAAACCAATGCAAAACGTTAAAAATTGGCATTATGGCACACATATTGTCTGCTTTGATTGCGTTTTAATAAAAAAAAAAAAATGTGATTTTAGGATTTTACAATCAAAGAACTATCTGTTTTTTAGCCAAATCAGCAGTTATAAAATTGTTGCTATCAAGAAAATATCTGGTGAAATTTCATAGTGACATGACTGTTTTGGTAGTTACTGTGGAAATGAAATGCTCAGTATTATTAAAAAGCAAAGGTATTTTAGTACTGTAATTGTTACTGTAATTCAGCAACAATTTAAAAAGTAACATTTGTCTTTCTAAATAAATGTGTGTGGATAATAGAAATGCATGTCTTTTGTAATTAATTAATATATTTGTAACTCAAATGTAATGATCAAACAACTAATTATGGCTTATAACTGAAACAGTGAGGTTAGTACAGAACTGGATGTTTTGTAAAAATAAACATTGTAAACCTGAATAAGTTTTAACATATATTTATTTTTTTTTAAATGTTTTAACATATTTTTAATTTAGAAACAGTTTCTAATGTATGTAATATGTTAATATTTCCAACTATATTAATTTAATCTGTTTTTTTTTTGCTATTTATACCTAAATCTAAATATAAAATGTAACTTAAAACCATTATGTTAGATCAATTCTGTTTTTAAACTCAGTTTTCACCAGCTGAGACTCAAATATGCCTCTTATGGCTTGGAAGAAAACATTACAACATACTGATTAGTAAGTAATGGCCCAAGCTCACTTTTTTTAGTAACCTCAAATATGGATTAAGATTGACTCTTGACTCTTAGAACAAAACATGTCCATGTTAAATATAGTGATCTAGAGAAGAAACTCGTGTGTCTGCATATCACAGATGCAAGCAAGCCAAAGTGTTAGAGTGCACATTCATTGTACTGATAAACAAAAGCAAACACTTTGGACTGTATACTTAGTTTGTAGGATACTGTGTTTAAACAAGTACAAAAGTATTGATGAGCAAAGATGGGCAGATAATCTCCAGTTTCGCAAAAAATTGTGTTAGAAAATTATTGAAATGTTTAAAAACAATGTATCACAAAAAAAATATTGGAAAGGATATGCACATTGCTCCCTCTACAGTGTGTAATATCATCAAACAAGTCAAGGAATCAGGAGGAATTTCAGTGTGTAAAGGCCAAGGGCGCAAGTTTAAGCCGAACAACCGTGATCTTTGATCCCTCGGACAGCTGCATCAAGAAGCCTCTTTAACAATAGCTGATAGAACCACATGGGCAAGGGATTACTTTGGCTAACCTGTCAAATTCTCCAATTGGGTGTAACATTTACAAATGGCACTTAAAACTTAAAAAAAATATAGGATGAACTATCACAACAGAAACATATATTGTGTTCAGATGAATCAGTATTCCAGGTTTTCTTGGAAAAGTGTGGTGGAAAAAAATGGCAGCATTATAACGTGGCAAATGCTTTACAGTCCCAACTTTTTTGGAATGTCTGTCAGGCCTGAAATGCAGGAATGGATATTTATAAACAAATTAATTAAAGTTCACCAGACAAATCATGAAATATCTCAGGTTCAAAACCCTTTTGTTTTTTCTGATTTTGGGTTGTACACATGATACATATGGGAAAAAAATGGGGGTACAGTATGTTTCAAATTGTTTTCAAATCTAATTTTAAACTAATTTGATAGAAGGACCCATATTCATTAGGTTTTATAAATTATATTTGATTCAGAAGCAAAGATAACTGCCTAGTAAAACAAATAAAGCTCATATTGGTTGCTTAAAACAAGTTTATGAATTCATCATACTGTTAAGATGCATGCTGCAATAAACTGTCATGTAATCAATTAAGTTCATGCTAAACAGTTAAATAGTGAGCTCATGCATGTATAAATTCTGTAATCCAGTGAAATAGTATTACATAGCAGCGGTTTCATTATCTCACAAAAATGAGCTTGCCCCTCACGTTTATGTAAATATTTATTATATCTTTTTCATGGAATAACACTGAAGATATGACATTTTGATTCAATGTAAAATAGTCAGTCTACTTGTATAACTGTGTAAATTTGTTGTGCCCTTAAAATAACTCAACACACAGCCATTAATGTCCAAACCGCTGGCAGCAAAAGTGAGTACACCCCTAAGAGAAAATGGCCAAATTGTCATTTTCTCACCCCAGTATCACGTGACTTGTTATTGCTACAAAGTGTCAATTGTAAATAGGGAGCAGGTGTATTGTTAAATTGTTGTTACCAAATTACCAACACCCTGAAAGTGAGCTACAACACACATAACAAGACCGTACAACTGTTTAACAGAACAAGTTCCACTCAGAACAAAGAAGTTGAGTGCACATGTTAAGCATCATATGCAGAGGTTGGCTTTTGAAAATTGACGTAGGAGTGCTGCCAGCATTGCAGCAGAGATTAAAGTGGTGTGGGGTCAGCCTGTCAGTGCGTAGAGCAAAGGCACACTGTATCAAATCAGTCTACATGGCTTTTGTCCCAAAAGGAAACCTCTTATGAAGATGATGCACAGCAAACAGTTTGCTGAAGACAAGTAGACCAATGACATGGATTACTGGAGCCATGCTGTATGGTCTGATTAGACCAATATATCTTATTATAAACTTATAACTTAAATAAACTTATTTGGTTCAGATGGTGTCATGCATGTTTGGTGGCAAACCAGGTGAGGAGTACGTGTGTTTTGCCTACAGCTAGGCATGGTGGTGGGAATGTCATTGTTTGGGGCTGCATGAGTGCTGCCCGCTGTGGGGAGCTACAGTTCATTGAGGCAGTCATGAATAAATATATGTACTGTAGCACATTAAAACAGAGCATGATCCTCACCTTTAGAAACTGGGCCTTAGGGAAGTATTCCAACATGATAATGCGCAAGCACACCTCCCAAACCTCCAAAACCACCTCTATTTTTAAAGGAACTGAGGTTTAGTTAAAGGTTAAGCATGTCTCCAGAGCTAACCTCTATTGAGCATCCATTTGATATTCTCAAACGGAAGGTGGAGTGCAATGTATCAAACATCCACCATGATGTCATCATGGAGGAGTGGAAGAGGATTTCAGATGCAACCTGTGAAGCTCTAGTGAACTCCTTGCCTATGAGAGTTAAGGCAGTGTTGAAAAATAATGTTGGCCACACAAAATAGTGTTACTTTGGACACAATTTGGCCATTTTCACTTAGAAATGTACCCACTTTTTCCATTTAGACATTAGACATATATGTTTAGGCATTAATGGCTGGGTGATGATTTATTTTAGGGCACAGCAAATTTACACTGTTATTCAAGCTGTAGACTGACTACTTTACGTGGTATCAAAGTGTAATATCTTCAGTGTTGTCCCATGAAAAAATATAATAAAACACTCAAAATATTAGGGGTGTATTCACTTTTGTGAGATTTATCATGCAACAAACTTTATCATGTCGTGCAAATCATGAGAAAAGACACACACACACACACACACACACATACACACACAGTCTACAGCAGACAAAATGGGCCCAAATCCAGTCTTAATCCAAATCTGTTAGGGTCCTACCCGCTCCCGGAGCTTGTAGTCGTCCGCGCCGATCACCATTACAGAGCCATCGGTGGGGATGACGTTTTATCCACTGCCTCATTATGAGCAAATCCCGAACAGCTGCCTCACGTCCTATAAAGGTGTGGTTCTTGGTACTGTTCGGGGCTGGGTCATCGTTAATGCTACGGGCTTCCATCGCCATTGGGGTCGCATGTCTGACCATCGTGCGTCTTCCGCGTCCCCTAGATTCAGTGGTAAAAGTCCGGGGGCTAAACAGGGCCGATGGACTGGTATGAGCGGGTAACCTTCAGAAGTATTTAGTCTGTTAGGGACAGGTTGAGGGCCTCCGTGCCGGTGCGCTTCCCGCGCGGTTAGAGCAAGACGCGCTTCGTCCGTCGGTATTTGAAAGTTATTTATGATAACATGTAATAAATACATTTACATATTGTTTTGCTTTTGGCCTGATGGCCTTGCTTCAACTCTCAGGTGGCGCTTGTAATGGGAAAGTGGTGTGTTTATTAAATCTTGTTTTTGACAGGCACCATGTCCGGGTTATTCATATTCCTTTGACCAGAGAATCCTGTTTTAGGATTCTGACTAGAATACGTGAGAGTACAATAGGATGCTTTAAAGCTAATAACATGGGAGAAGTATGCAGCACATAATAAAGGTGTCACCGCCTGGTGTGACTCTCATAAAAAACTTCCTATTCTCAGAGTAATTCACAAAGTCTTGAATCCAGAACACACAGTGTCACATATGGAAGTACATATTTTGCAACTTGAACTGTGTTGAGAATAGAATGGGTTTGTGATAAATTTATTTGATTTCACACTATTAATTGTATACATTATCATCATCTTTCTAGTTCTGCCAATACATCACAGTTGTTTAGCCTACAGTCGTGGCCAAAAGTTTTTACACAAATTTTGGTTTTCACAAAGTTTTTTACCTCAGTTTTTTAGAACCTTTTGTCAGATGTTTATATGATATAATGAAGTCCAATTATAAGCATCCCATACATTTTGTTTTGCTTTCTATTGACAAAATAACCCAGTTTAAGCAAAGTCTTAATATTTACTTCTTACTTCTTTATGACTTCTGCAGTTTACCTTGGCATACTTGATATTAGCTTCTGGGAAAGATCTAGAGTGATGGCAACCCATTCTTGCCAGATCAGTTCTTGGAGTTGTTTGCAGTTTCTGTTTTTGTTTATCCACCCTCTTGTTGTGGATTGACCACAGGTTCTCAGTGGGATTGAGGGAGTTTCCTGTCCATGGAGCCAAAACTTCAGTGTTTTGTTCATCAAGCCACTTGCTTAAGTCTTTTGCCTTGTGACATGGTGCTCCATCATCCTGGAAAAAAACATTGTTAATCTTCAAATTGCTCCCGTATCTTTGGGAAAAGTTTCTTATTTCTTATTCGTAGCAGTCTTAGGCAATATTTGAACTAATTTCCTTGGATAAGAAGCATCCACACATTTACATGGCTTCACCATTCCCATTGTAGTGAGCGCCTTTTCTTCTTCGGACAATATTTCCAGATGTTCCAAACAGTATGAAGGAGGCTTCATCAGAGAATATAACTGTACTCCAGTCCTCTGCAGACCAATCCTTATACTTTCTATAGAATGCCAGTCTGTCCTTGATGTTTTTCTTGGAGAGAAGTGGCTTTTTTACCCTCTTGATACAAAACCCAAAGCCTTTATCTCATTGTGCATTCAGATGCACTCATACATACCCTCTGCCATTCCTGAGCAAGCTCTGCACTTGTTGTGCACAAATAATTACAATTCAATGGATCACTCTTCACAATCTATAGTTAATACAGTTTGATGAATTTGATGAAACTTGATGCAGCAAAATTTGTGAAAACCAAAATTTGTGCCATTCACAAATGTTTTGTCCATGGCTGTAGTGCTGACAATTCTTGTTGTACTCCTAGAGGTACAGTACATAGCTTTTAACTGGATTTTCAGTTGTAGGCCAAACACTGGTGTGTGCAGAGGACCCACAGAAGTACAAACAGAGATTATATTACTGAAAAAAATATTAGAGGAAGGACAGACATAACTAGATTTCTTTGTGGGTTTTTTTTGCTTTAACCTTATGTTTTATCATGAGAGAGCATATCAGCATGTCATGCTTTGCTTCTATGCCAATTACAATGAAGTTGTGATGTTTTGTAAAACATAAATAAAAACAGAAAATGACTATTTACAAATCATTTGAACCTATATTCAATTGAATACACTACAAAGACAGGATATTTGACAAAATGGATAACCCTTTTTGTTTTTTGCAAATATTCGCTCATTTTTAATTTGATGCCTGCAACATGTTCCAAAACAGTTGGGACACAACTTCAGTGGTTCAACAGTCTCTGTTGTTATATTTTGTATTTTGTAATGTGCCAGTACCTGCATGCTTTTACTATGAAGCCACGCTGCCGTAACACATAGAAAATGGGGCTTGGAATTGTCTTGCTGAGATAAATAGGGACATCCCTGAAAAAGACATTGCTTGGATTGGCTGCAAATGTTCCTCCAAAACCTGTATGTACCTTTCATCATGTACCCATGCGATGGGCACTAACACACATTGAATCTCTTGATGATATTATGGACTGTAGATGATGAAATCCCTAAATACCTTGCAATTGCTTTATGAAAAATGTTCTTAAACTGTTGGACTATTTGCTCACGCAGTGAGTGGTGCTCAAAGTGTTGAACCTCGCCCCATTCTTGCTTGTGAACAACTAAGCCTTTCGGGTATGCTCCCTTCATACCCAGTCTTGATATCCACCTGTTGAATGTTCTAAACTTTCAACTTTTGCTGTCCCTGTCCCAACTCTTTTGAAACGTGTTGCATGCATCAGATTCAAAATGATTTAATATTTGCTAATAAAAATCAAAGTTATCCATTTGAACATTAAATATCTTGATTTTGTGGTGTATTCAATAGAATATAGGTTAAAAAAAGTTTTGCAAATCATCGTATTTGTGTTTTACACAACATCCTAACTTGGAATTGGGGTTGTATTATAGCAACATGCACTTGTAACACATTCAGTAAAGGATGCATTTCTGGATTCTCCATAGACAGTGGCAGTAGAATGGTTTGTACTGAATACCCCAGTGACTCTTAGTATGACACATTTGTGGATTTCCTTTTCAAAAAGTCAGTTCATTAATGTTATGTCATGCTGTTCTTAAACAATGTCTGTAGAGAATTGGTTTGCCAGCTTTGATTGAGAACTTGGCTGGCTTGCACAGGACCTTGACCTCAACTGCATCAGACACCTTGAAACTGCACTGGAATGCCAAAAGTGAGTCAGGTTTTATTGTCTAACATCAGAAGCTGACCTGACAGTCATTACAAAAGCTAGTGAAAAGTCATCTTAATAAGGCTGTTGTAGCAGCAAACTGAGGGGCAAACTTCCTATAATACATCCCATGTTTTTGATGTACCAAGAATGCTTGGTGGAAAAATAAACTAAACAAAATGTCGTGTTTATTTGACTTTTATTTCACTGGAGAGATGAATCCATGATTGTTCATGTTTTGTCTAGTCAGCTTCAGTCCACTTGTTAATAAACACCCAGTCTTGCAAATTTGCATCTTCAACATTTTCCTAAAAAGTTGGGATGGTCCAATTTATAAGAGATTGATTCCTTGAGGAGCAAAGATGAGCATAAGATATCCAGTTTGCTAACAAATGTGTTGGAAAAAAAGCAAAAAAAATGCATCATAGTCCCTGGAAAAGGTGACACCTTGAAGGCAGCTTATATTGCTCTAAACTCTCTCTAAATATACTTTTCTATGATGGTGCCATCAGTGAAATGTAAATGACTGTCACAATCCCACACCAATGCCTTTGGACTTATTGATAAAAGTCTGGATGGCCTTACTGGTCTACATCTATTTCTTCCAAAAATGAACTGGAATACTGATTAATCTGAAAACAATCCACATTTTCACTGAACAATGGTCCCAGATACTTTAGAGCCCAGAGAAAATAGTGTCGCAGCAGTACATGGTTAATATAAGGCATATTTTTTATGTTTTAAGTGCATCTTATGAATGTAAAACTGTATTGTAGTGTGTGACAAGGGTGTAATGCCAAAGTAATTGTTGTATGGCGGTTCTTAATGCTGTGTTGCTTGAGGAATTAAAAATCATGGGTCTTCTATTTAGACCTGCATCCTTGCAATTTATGGTGATTAATTCCTCCATATCTCTTGTATCGTTTAATGATATTATGTAGTGTAGAGCAAGAAAATGCAACATCCCTTCCGCTATTTCTTTAATTCTAAACATTTCAGTAATTTTCTCACATATTTTTGCAGACTGGAGATTCTCTTCCCACCTTTGCTCATCAAAAGGTGCTGGAATATACAATATAGACTATAAATAAGGTGTAATTATTAAGTAAGAAAGGAGAATATGGCAATAAATGTATTCCTGCCTGTGTTATATCTTGCACATAATTCATAAAAAATTCGCTATTTTACTTCCAAATCAGAGAGGCAAACCATACAAATCTTTTCAGCAATTCATATTTCAGCATTTATTTATTAAATTTTTTTCACTGTGGGGTTCGTTTCTATGTTCATATTATCCACCCTCAAAAAAGACATGCACTAGAATGCTTTTGCCTTAGATGTCATTAATTCTAATTATCCAATTAACCCAGTCCAGGGTAATGGAGAGCCTTAGCCTTAACCAGCAGCACAGAGTGCTGAAGGACATATTCATACCCACACACATACAAAGATACACACTGTGACACTTTTGAAACATCGATTTACCTAACACATCTTTGGAATGGGATATCTAAAACTGCAATGGTAAATCACTAACCACTGCAGCATTGTCTTCCATTTGCCTTAAACGTATTTTAGTTAACGCTCTGCTGCACTTTTCCTGCATTGTTATTCACTACAGAGAAGGGAGATGCCAGACCTTTTGATGTTCAACTGACAAATAAATAAATGGTATACACTTTCAGATAAAACAAATTCTATTCTAAGTCAGCCTACTGCCTAGTGGCATTCAGTGAGAACTTACAGATACATTAAGGTGTCACATTATGGGGCTTTCCAGTTTTTGTCAGAAACAGTGCAGTGGTATGGTCTTTAACAACATGAGCAGTTGTGTTTGGGGTAGGTGGGGCAGGCAGATCTGTAATTGCTATATAATAACATTGTCAGCAGAGTAAGGGGGGGCAATGTGTTCTTTCTGTTCACGCACAAATCTTGGACATTAATAAAAGCAATGTACCACTAAAACAGAGAAAATAAGGTTGCAGAAAACCTGAGAGCTGTTTTAAGAATTCAGTTAGTGTGCAGGCTTTACTTTATGGCAGGTATGTACTATGTATGACATTCCCTCCCACACACATAAGCACACTGTTAATCTCCAGGAGCATTCTTGACCTACATACTTGACCCAGTTTACCACTTAGTCTTCGGGTGACTCTAATGCATGGGACTCCACTATTAATAAGGAGCAAACTAAAACACACACACACACACACACCACAACACTATAACATGTAAATTTTATCAGCAGAGCAGAAGAAACATAGGGCCTAAGCACTAAGATTGGTGCACTCAGAGACCAAACCGACTTTAAGTACCTGTCTTTTGACACTTAATTAGCACCTCAACTTGTGGCTCATTAATCACATCTCTGTCTTAAATACTAAATAGGAAGAAAGTATAGTCAGACCTTATGTTTTCATATTTGCTTAATTTTGGACCCAGTACCCAGCTGGCAATACAGGGATCTGGCAGGAAACACCTTAGACAGGAAGCCAATCTATCATTGGGTAGATGCACTCACAGACTTGTACTAAGGGCACTTTATACACACCTGCCTATCACACATGTCTTTGGAATGTGGAAGGATACTAGAGTATATTTAAATCCATGTGGACACTGAGAGAACATGCACACAGATGGTGGAGTCTGAGGTTGAGGTCAAACAGGGGATGCTGGAGCTGTGGGGTAACTATGCTAAGCAGTTGTAGGTGATGTAGTATTTTAAGGCTGATTCTAGTTCTAGGTACCACTAGCCTGAGTGTGATGATGTGAGAGGTCTGTTAAGTGTGTAATCTTATAGCGGATCTGATTTATTTACCAGTAGCAGCTCCTTAAAATCATTTCTTTAGCTGGCAGGAAAAAATTGTAGAGATTAAGGAACTGACTGTTGCTCAGTTTTTTTTGTCCAAGTTATTATTCTAGCAGCTGAATTTTAAATAAGTTACAGCTGTCTCAGGATCTTTAGGTACAGCAATGCAGTGACCATTACAGTAGCATTCCTTACTGGTCAAAAGTTGATGTAATAATTGTAGTTTAATCTGACTGTTGAAGTTTTGATCAAATCCATTGATTCCTGACTTGATCTTTGTTACGAGGCTTACCTCAAACTCCCAGTCCGCTCGCTGGCTTTCCCCAGTAGCCGTTACAGAGCGTCCAGTCACGCCGGTTATATCCCAAGTTTGATTGGTTTGATTGTACGCTTGGTCGTCTGTTCGCTACGTTTCATCGTGTGAAACGCTAGAGATCATTTGTAGTCAGTCGGTAACGTCCCGGGGCTTATAGTGCCGACGGACGAGTACGGAGGTACTTTCTGGTTCGGGGACAGAATCAGGGTTTCTCTTCCCAACCTACGTCAGCTGGTAAGCTGAGCGTAGTTTTGGCTTCTTCGCGCGCCTCACGCACTCGAGCTTGCGCTCGCCCCCTGGCATCCCGGAGCTCCTCCACGCTCCTTGATTTGGGAAGCATCCCAAATCAGCGCCTTCTCATGCTTACTGCACGTCTGCCCTCTGCCGTATCAGCGCACATTGTCGCCGATTCGCATTCGCATCAGTTGTGGGTGCCATTCTTATTCGGGACGTATCACAGCTGCGTGAATATTCCCCTTTTGTTTTTGTAACTTGGAGAGCCTTTTGCTCTGCCTTTTTAGTTATTTCTCCATTCTTATTATACCTTGTGCGGTTCCTTCATTCCCGCATCCTTGGATCCTAAATACATATAACTCATATCGTAACAGTCTTTTGTTACAAGAGATTTGGATTTTAGGTAAGCACCATCTTTCCTCTTTTGCACCAAATGGTAATGAGGTTTAAAATTAAATGAAATTCCTTTCATATATTGAATGTAATGTTAAACCGAAATACTTGAATAACAATATTTAATTACTTCCCTTCTGTTCTGTTGTTATTAAAAATATTTAAAATCTCTCCTATAGACTTGACTTTGGTCAATATGTGATGACCAGCCCATGAGTTCCAGGCTTGTTGTAGAAGCATGTAGGGATATGCCATGTGTTTTAATCTGGAGGGAGCCATTTCCCTGCAATGGTGTAGCCTATGAAATTAGTCATCCACACTCATATGATTATGTTAATATGATTGCAAGCTTAATTGGATTAAAGTAGCTGGAACAGTATATGACATTTTCTGATAGCTTAAAAATGTATTCATTGACATAAAATTAATTTATTGACATGTACATACACATGAGCATGAGGCACATCAAACAAGATTGCAGAGAATCCATTTTCTCCTCTTCAGACAAGTAGAATACATTTATGACAGCTGAAACTAAGATGTAATTTGGCATGCATTTGTTTGGGTTCCTCAGGGAGTGTAGAAGAAAAAGATTCCCATTTTTCAACTTTTCTCAGATCTATATAATGACCCTTCGACCCTAATGATCATCATGCCTTTCTGTATAAAGAAAAAAAACCTTGTTGTCACACGAAGTACCAATATTTAATAAGCTTTTTTACTGAAAGGTTTTAATATTCAGGACAAATTCATGAAACTGTCTACAAAGTGTGAAAGCTTACAAGGGTTTGTTTGTAATATAGGTAAAGTCTTAGTGTGTGGGTGTGTGTGAAAGTGAAAAAGGCCCATGCTGTGAACCCCCCCAAAGCCCATGTACTCTAGGGATTGTCCCCAACTTATAACCATGATTACATCTGAATTCTTATTATTACATCAGCCTAGAGCTGAAGACAAATGCACAGTAACTTTACTCTTCACCTTCACAGACCCAGCTCCTCAAAGCGGTCTTGATGTGTAATTGTATATATGCTTACAAAAATATGCCCGTCTTTGTGGATGCATTTTATTTTTGGTTTGTGTATCAGCGTCTTTGTCATAATAGTAGCTTACAAAGCATATAAATGAAAGTAATAAGGATGCAATTGTAAACCTTAGACATTATCAAACGACAAGTGACCATACAATGAACTTGAGATCTGAGCATGCTTTGCTTTTCCAGAAAATGCCCATTTTCAGGAATTTTTGAAAATATTATAAAGCAATTTTTACTTAATACATTAATCTCAATTACCTGAAAATAATATACACAGTAGTGTAGTTGTATCAATCTTAATTCTTTGATGTGTACTCCTTTCCACTGACTTCAAAATGCATGGACATTCCTGAAAAAGATTAATAGTAAAATAGCTTATTGTCAAAACTAGCTCTAAGGAGCTGACAGGAGACGCAGATGCAGAACAATGGATCTTTATTTAGCAAAGGTATGCAGCGATAATGAGCCAAGCACTATGGAAGGCGAGAGGCAGGAGGAGCAATGGGGAGATACTGCTGCAGTACTGGAGGAGAGGCTGGTAACCAGGGTAGAGCTGGGACCCTGGATGAGAGACAGGGAGCAGAGAACACACCGAGCAAACCAATAACAAAAAATAACAGGGATTCAGATAGGGAGAGGAACACTG
>JAVSBV010152145.1:0-15231 GCA_033117975.1 Parotocinclus spilosoma
GTTTAAACTTTTGATCTGTGATTTGTGTTCTATTCTGAATGAAATATTAGATGTTGGCACCTCCACATCATTGCATTTAGTTTTTATTCACAATTTGTTTAGTGTTCCAACTTTTTTGGAATCCGGTTTGTATTATTCTAGACAATGACATTTATGGATTCAATGCTGTAGTTCAGTCATACTGAAAAAGGATGGTTTCCCCATCTGAGCCTGGTTCCTCTTAAGGTCTCTTCCTTGCGCATCTTAGAGAGTTTTTCCTTCTCCCTGTTGCTTCTGGCTACTCAGCTTTAAAGCTGCTTTGCTACAATGTCTTATTAAAAGTGATAGGCCTATAAAAATAAATTGAGCTTAAATTAGAATCGATGCTGGAGCAGGAGAAAGGCTAAAAGTTACAGAGCTGTGTCCCTTGGCTTCTAAAGAGAGTTAGTCGTTGCCTGTTGCTCCAAACCAATGTGTAAGTACGTCCAGTTTACTGAGAAGTAAATTGTAGTAAGGAAACATTAAGTTACCAATTGGTTTACGGCAAGTCATTAGATGTTCATAAAGTTTAATTTGCTGTGACCCTGATGGCTCAGTTGTAACATTCCCACAGAGGAACAGAGCTATATGCTTGTACGCTAACACACATGAAAAGGTAGACTTAGAGACAGAGACATAAACACAGAGAAGTTAGTCATTCAAGCACTTTACCCATTTGGGATATTTACCAAATCGAGTGCAGTCACTCATTTCAACCAGCTTAAGGCAGCAAGTCTTCAGTAGTGACACAGCATGACGTGGAAAAAGCCCAAATAACACATAGCCAGAATTTCAAGGCATAATAGTTTCCCCGAGTCAAAGAAAACCATTCTGGTCCCCATAGATGCTCTGAAAGATTTTCATTAAAACAAAAACAAATTATTCCAGAAGTCTGCAGTAAAGAAAAATTTAAAAAACCTTAAACATTCATATTTATTTCGCTCATATTATTAACAGTTAAATGCATCTTACCAGCAATAATGAACCAGAACAAAGCACATAATATTATAAGTTCTTATAAAACCAGTGTGAATCCACCTATTCATTTCCAGTGCTATGAAATTTCATAAAGCAGCTTGGGTGGTACAGCCTGAGCTCAGCTTACACGCCAAACAAATGTTTTCCTGGTTTCCTGGCTGCTTTCAATTTAACTGTTGCACATCACTAATTTAATTACAAATTACACGGATGATTAATGCAGTGGGTTTCTAATAAAGAATGAAAAATGAGCATCACAGACATGGCAGCATTTTAAAGGTGGAGGAAGTTTGCAGAAAGAAGGAAAGTTTCCTTAGTGGCGTCTCTTGTTACTCCACAAAGTGCGAATAAACACAAAAACCCATCATAACTTTCATCATTCAATGTAAAATGTTACCAGAGGAATTGCCGGCCAAGATGAAGATGAGCCATGTGGAGAGAAACTGAGGTTTAACAGCTTGGAAAGTACGCTCAAGCAAAGAAAAGCATTGATTCCATTAAGATAGCATCTCCATCACATGCTTTACTTTTATGGTTCAAAATAAAAAAGGGGTTTTCAATTTTCCAATTCATGCTTGGATTTCACTGTCCAGAAGAAAACATTAATAGTGGTGCAAGATACTGTTTGGAAAATCACCATTTCAAAGAGCAGTTTTTCATTTACAGTTGACAAGTGGTCTATTTAGCTCAATATGAGCTGATCCACAAATCTCAAAGACATACTGCATTACATGACAGAGCATCTCTAACAAACACCTGGTAATAGTGCAGTTTTTGTCATCGAAATTTTTTACTGTGACTTTTATATTGTGGTTTTTATATTGGTTTGTTGCTTATTCTACGGTCAGGAGTACATAGACTATTAAAAAATAATTGACCATGTGTATAATGAAGGCTTTCATATCTATATAATTCAATATGCATTATAATATTTCAAATACATAATATATATTTCAAATACATCTGTCTAATGTGTCACATGAAACTTGTAACATTAAAACAGCCCTATCAAAACATTTTTTGCCACTGGTAAAACAATCGTTGCCCTGAACCAGTCACTCTCAACTGGACTGTGACTGCGTTTGCAATGTGGTGACAATTTTTATTTTTCCTATCACATGTAATGTAGTGCTTACCTATAATAGTTTTAATAATACATTATAGTATCACAATAATACACAATACATTGTTTTCCAGTCTGAACATCCCTTGTGTTAGAATTATACAATAGAAATACATGTTAAAAATGAAATGAAAAGCCATTAACGATATTGTTTGTTTGTTTATTTGGCTTCTTTTAACGCCGCTATCGGCTTCAGCGGCCATGTAAGCGACACACACAAGGTTATATCCATACACAAGTTCATCTCAACACCAGTTTTATATATATATATATATATATATATATACATACACACACACACAAGTCAATGCCGATTTGGAGTAATTAATTAACCTAACACGCATGTCTTTGGACTGTGGGAGGAAACCAGAGTACCCGGAGTACCCGGGGAGGACATGCAGACTCCACACAGAAAGGACCCAAGCCGGCCCCAGGGATTGAACCCGGGACCTTCTTATTGTGAGGCAAGCTGTGCTACCCCCCTGAGCCACCGTGCTGCCCATTAACGAAATTAAAAGCTGTACACACCAATTTAAATTTCTCACTGGCCTATGAATGTCACTGAATAAGATTTTCTCTCACGGCAGCCATTTATTAAGGTGAAATCTTCCTATCCAAACACAAGGTCAAATTATGAATGTACAAAGCTTTCTTCATTGAAAACATGAAGCCATTAAGACCCATAGTGTGTTATGTCCTTGATGACAGATATTTTCCAAATATACTTTCAAATTTTCATTTTTGAGATGAAATCTCAGTCTTGATGTAAAATTGAGGTATTTATGAGTTCACATCGAGTGTGGCAAACACCAATAATTGTGAGACTGTGGGAGGCAGAGGATTTGCCAGTCGTCATGGATCAAGGGGTGACTAAAGCCTTTAATATAAGGCAAACAGGCTTCAGAGTTACAAAGCTACAACACATTTGCAGCATTTTTTAAAGCTGGGGTTACCCAGAACTCTTGTAATACAAAATTCAACATAGAATTTATGCATCATCATTTCCATCAGAAAGGCACGCTCAACCCAGATACAGTTCTCATAATGACTGCACTATCTGGCTAGCCCTACTTAACAATTTTAAATATTTTTAGATATTATAAATGCTATCTGATAAAATTACTTAAAATGGGGATGTCCAATATAAAACTAATTCCTCCGTGGCCTCAAACCTCTGTTAAGATAATACCGTTGGCAAAATGGTTTTAGAAATAAGACTGTTCAATTTTTAAAGCACTGGGCAATAATTCTGTTTGAATACCTCTAAAATTTAGAATTCCACCATTATGCCATCTAAACACCACAAAGAGAACATTTTCTCTGTCTTTAAACGGCTGCACATATGCTCATTTATTTTTTTAATGGTTCATTTTTAACACAGAAAAATAAAAAACCCACGGTTTTGTATGTGTGTGCAAGCATGGTCACCTGTGTCAATTGTCACAGTGTATATCAGTGATTGGAAATCAGATACAATCAATAATTTAACATTTTGTGATTATACCCAATAAATCCATGCCATTCACTAACCTACAATTTGTAGGTGCTGAGATAAAAATTATTGGGCAAAAATGAGACAAATTTAAAACTGTGAAATATACTGAACTAAAAAAAATATTTTTAAATATTTAAAAGATTCTAACAACAAATGAATTAGCAGAAAATTAACAGGAACTAATAAAATATGTGCTCTGCACTGCTTACTGTTGCAGTGGCTTGAGCTGGAAACATGAAAATTCAATTACACAGTCTTCTTGTAGACAAAGAAAAACACATGAATTGTATTAAACAATTGATACAAAACTCAAACTAACACGTGGCTGGATGTTTTACACTTTCCAAAAAATAATCATCAGTTCATTAGCCACACTGTTTGGGATCAGAGTGCAGATTTGAACCCCTATAGAGAACATTTGGTCTCTAACTAACTGAGAACATTTAGCAACTATTCATCATCAGTTTGAAGTCATTACTATCAGTGGAACAACACTGATTTTACAACTTGGTATAAATCATATTTTGTCCCTATGAGTGCAAAGCATATCCAAACGTCTCAGTTAACCCTCTTACCATTGTGATCCTACCAAATGCACGCTGTGTGAGATTTACTATTTGTGTATTTAGTCTGTAAAGGCACACGAGGATCAAAGCAAGCATCTCAAGTCTGCTAAATTTCTTACCAGCCCCACCCAGTCTCACAATGGACTGGTTAAAACATTGAGCTAAATAAACAAATAAATCATTCCACATATTAAACTTAACAAATATTTGGAATACTCCTTGTAGCCCTACTGTAGCCAATTACGATCATAACGAGAACACATTAGGCTCAGCATTCTTGAGAGACCACAATATAAAAGGAAATTGCACACTCATCTATTTGCTCCAACCAGTGTCATTCATGAGCTACAGTACAGGGTCTAGAAATCAACACAACCATTTATCATGCTATAACAAGCCTATAATAAACTTACATTATGTTTGATGGTGTGGTTGGAAAATACCTATTTTGTGAATCTTCACAATTAGAAAGCGTAAATACACCGTAACGTAATTGCGTTTTACATAAGACTAAGGGAAGAGGGCCTACAAAATAAACAGGCTTGATTAGTTGGTCAGCGAGTAATTTAATGTAATTTTAACAATAAAAACATCATTTTCAGGATTAGTTCTAATTGCAATAAGATATAAGCATATTCAACTTTCCATTCCAATCTAATGCCCATCTTCATAAGGAAATACACCAGCACGTACACAGTAAGCTTCTAATACAGCATTATTCCGTTGAGTAATGACAGTCATCGACTGCAAGCACTACCAGTTGCTACATCACAAATCCAAACACAGACACTGGGAAACAATTTGTAGCGACCCATCTCTCAAGACAAGCTACACAAAGCAGACCGCAAGCTTTGGGCTGAGTTTAGGGAGCCTATAATCTCCAAGCAGGACACCCAGCTTTCTCCAGAGAAACAATTTCCTCCAAGGGAGAACCACAGAGAGTTATTATTCAAACGATTAAAAACTGTTGATGGAAGCTATACCATGTCCACTCATTATAAGCATTGCACAAGTCAAGCGTCATTTCAGTCTGGCTTGTGGTCAAGGTTTTTAATGACTGGGGATGTGTGGAGCAATACTTCATGCCTGAATACTAATACAAAGGATACAACATGGGGATAAAGAGCACGCGCAGCAAACGATTTTCAACTCGGTGATCAATAAATCATGTCACAATATTGCTGCAGACTGAGCCAAGAACACAATAAAAACATAACACGATCAAGAAATAAGATGGATTAAAGGGATTACAAGGGTTTTAGTGCACATCGTTTGCACGGAGCAGTCAGCATTCCTTATCTATAAAGGCTTTTTAACATGTGGTCTGAACACTGGAGTAGCTCTACATAAACCACAGAGTATGAGTGGGACTGAGACGAATCCTCCCTCGAGGTGCTTTAGCTGAGCTAAAGTGGCTTTAGTGTCAACATTCTGTCCTGCAATGAAAAGGTTCCACCCTTGTGATTTACTGCTGCTCAACCTTTATTAAACCTAAAGTCTGGATTACTGAATGGAGGTCTGAAGAACCCTGTTTCCATTCCACCCACTGTTCTCAGCCAGACTGTATGAATGCAGGATGAACTTGTTCTCTGGCATCGTAAAAGTCGACGTGAAAGTTTTAAGAACACCTCATACTTTATCATTCAAAAGAGCCATTCCAATTGTGTTAACACAGTACAGAGATCTCCCTTCCGATGTCAAGATCCATCCATCAAACCAAATGAAATCAATTTACACCCCTACATGATCTGGATTTTGGAGTGAGCGAGTTTCTGCAGTGAAACGGAAACCTGCTAAAGAGCTCACAATGAAAGTCCAGGTGACTGACTGAAAAAACGTAGGCATTGGCAGATTACATTTTCACACTACACCAACAGTCTCAAATAAGTGACATGAAGGTGATATTACTAACATGATAAATTATTTCACAAAACTTTTTTGTATCTTTAACAGCTGTTGGTTCTACGTCTACTTCAGGCAGTCTTTTATCGCTGAGCCTTTTACGTCCAATCAGCATTTGAGGTTTTAGAAAAGTGTTTCTTAAGAGAACCTTGGATGGTTGACAGTTGTGGATAGAGCAATTCCTACTCGTAAAAAACACTAAAAAAAAAAAAAACTTGGAAAAAACTATCTGCTGGAACAGTATTGCTACGAACTGCCAGGTACATCTTAACAACGTTGGCGAGCTTTGTGTAATGGTACTTGTTATTCCACCACAACAGAATTATCATCAAGTGAGATTTATGGCTCATTTCAGTCGAGATCCATGTCATTTCACTCTGAATCTGCCGAATTGTATTTCTGCACAGGCAGAGCCAAACTGTCCAGGTGTTTGGGAGATAAACCTCACAATCAGCTGTGCTGATCATCACTTAACGCGATTTTACGCTGGGACCTTCCCCCATTAAACCTGACCATGAATTTGAAGCACATACTACAGTTTATAGAATTATACCGGCCACTATTTTAGATACACTTGTTCAACTGCTCGTTAATACAAATATCTGTGAATATCAGTTTTGTGACTGAAAATGCATCGTTGATGCCAAAGGTCAGAGAAGAATGGCTAAATTGGTTCAGGCTGATGGAAAGGCAGTAATTCAAATCACCTCTCATTACAACCACGGTATACAGAAGAGCATTCCTGCACATTCGACACATCGAATGTTGAAGCAGATGGGCTACTGTAGCAGAAGATCACATCAGAAGTCCCTACTTCTCTCTCTGAATGTAAAACTTTACTTAAGACTTCTATGTATTCACTTTACTATTCCTTTTCTGGTAATATGCAATGTTTTTGTGTTTATATATAAAATATATCCTGTAAAGTGACCTTGGGTTCTGTGAAAGGTAATATGGTAATAATAATAATAATAATAATAATAATAATATTATAATAATTATTCCTGTCAGCCAAGAATAAGCAATAAAAGTTCACAATTCGCACAAGCTGATCAAAATTGGACAGTAGAAGAGTGGAAAAATATTGAAAAGCACAGTAAAGCACAGCACTCGCCTTCTATCACCATTTCTGCAGCGCCTGAATAATGCCACAAACCAAATTTGAACAAAAATCAGATAAATGGTCCCGGCACAGTTTTTAATCTATACCACAAAGAATAAAGGCAGTACTAAAGGCAAAAGGGGGTCCAACCCAGTATTAGTAAGGAGTACTAGCTGGGGAGTGTTATTGTAATACATTACAGTATACATTATTAGAACACAACAATATTTATATAATATTGCTAGATGTGACATCAAAACAAAGCTCCTGTGTGTTGGCTAGCTTTGGTAGCATTCCAGGACTCTAACTATCCCCACATATGTGCTCTAATGATATTTCAGAATAATTGTACCTCGTATCATTCAGGCTAGGTGTTTGGGTGATGCAGGAGCCATTCACTGGCCCATCACTGTTGAGACCTGGGTTTGAGTCTGAGATGTGCCTTCCATTCAGGTCGGATGTCGCTCAGGTATGAATGGCCATGTCTGATGAGACAAGTGGCATTGGAGCTGCAACAGATACCTGCACTGCAACAGAGACCACTGGCAAACTGCTCTGATTGTGCTTCCATCATCACCCAATTAATTCCACGACAGCCTTCATATGCTCTACCTCTCTCCAACGTGATGTTGCCCAAACTTTGCATGTGACAAACTTATGTTTATTTGTAAATATTATTTTTCAGTTACAAAAAGTACAAAAATGTGTCATAATTTCTTTGTCTGTGTATTCTTTAAGAAAGTCACCACATGGAATTTGACCAGGCTTTTAAGCAATCATGCTTTAGGACCAGGTTTCTGATTCAACGTGCATATTTTTCTAATTTGTACATGAGGTCAGTTAAATTTGTTACATCAGGGGAAACTGGATGAGAACTAATTCGAGTTATATTAATATATCCAAACTCCAATAAATCTGTACAATTGATAGTCTGGTGATTTGGGTTGCACCACCTTTCATGCACATGTTCACACATAGAGGCTAAATAATGTATTCTCTGTACTAGAACGCTATTAAAAATTTTAAAAAGCATAGGAACTCACCAGAATTACTATTCTTGATCTTGAACACTAAAGATTTGTATTCTCTTTGAATTATACCCTGGTTTTAAATAATTAAGTACATTAGTGACAACTGTATCTTCTATATTATTCATCAGTTTGCTCTGAAACACAATTAAGAGCTAAGTACAAGAACAAACAGTCCAACGTTAGCCCTTAATGGTTTGAATTACAATTACAAAATTTGTAAACACTGAATTCAACATTTGCATTTGGTCTTATATAAGTCCTGTAATGTAATACACAAATGGTATTAAAGCAATAACCTCTCGCCCTATAGTACAGATATTTTGATAAACATAATTTCCCATGATATTATATGCATCTATTGCTTGTAAAAAAAAAAAACACAATAAAAGAGCTGCAGGGGAAAAAATTATAACTTCTAACCTTTTGTGCATGCATATATTTTATGTACTCCCCTAGCGGCTATAAGGCTTATATGAGTAACGTTGGACGCAAACGGACCCTCCAAACCTTCATTCAACACTAAGTACTCTGGATTGCACTGATAGCACTTCACTTAATGTATTCTAGTCAACAAGGGATTTTGCTCTGCATAATTACGCAGTATCTTATTCCAAGTTCCTTTTCTAAGGCAAATGAAGCAATCCTAGCCTCACAAAGGCCCTCCAGCTGAGAGGCTTAAGACGCTCAAACACACACTCATCGCACATTAACAGCCCCATTGTCATTGTGTGAAGAGGCAAAATCAACACGAGCATCAATTTAATTTGAGGATCAACACTCAGAGTCAATAATAGGCTAAGTGACTAAAGTGAGTGGCGAGCCACCAGGGGCAGAACGCAACAGATTAGGGAGTGGCAAAAAATGAAAAAAGTGGATTTAACAAATAAGCTCATATACAACAGATAAACAGAACAGACAAAACTAATTTAAAGTTACACACATGTTTATGTTCCTTTATCATACCATGCCTTTGTATGTACATTCTCGCCTTGGTCTAGGGGCTTCATCCTTTATTGTAATGACAAGCATCAAACTGCATCAAACTGGTGACACCAACATGCCTCAGTGTGAATAAGCAAGTGAGTGTGTTCTGTGAAGGATTTTTCAGTTTCTACAATGGAATTCCAGCCAGGGCATTGGACCACAGGTATGATTAACCAAAGTCTTGTCTGAATGGGGGTTCCTCCAAAAACCTATCAAATTTATTTTGCGTTCTAAGATTGACACTTTCTGTAATTATAGAAATAAATAGTACATTTCAGGATATGTCCTGCTTATCTATCTGGTGATTCCTTGATCTGCTCATGATAAAGATGGGAGGATGGAAGGGGGTGGACTGATACTGTAACAGCCACAACTGTCAGGCATCCCATCCAGGACTACTTCCAACTGTGCCTAATTATTCTAGTTTGATTATATATATGATTAACATATTTTGTTCTCATCATATTTAGGGCATCCTAGGATGCTTCAAATGGAGCTGTTGGCCTAGACATTTGTAAAATCTGCTTTGAGACAGTGCTCTTATTATAAAACACATCATATAAATACATACAATATTGGTTATGTAGCTGTTTCCATTGTGACTTTTGTACATACTGGTATAATCAGTTGTTTCAGCATTAAACAATATGAATGATTTTTTACTTGAATATGACCTCTGTTTTTCATGGTCAGGTTCCATTTTAACCCATTAAAAACCATGATCCCCATTTGGGGATCGGGTGCTTTAACTCACCTACTGATGGGATGGGATGTAGGCGGACAGAAATAAAGAAAAAAATGTTCAATGGGTTAAAGATATAGTGACTATATGTTAAGTACTACTTAAAATACTATTAAAAATAGAAGCACTGAGATTTGTCGTAATCCAAAACTATTTTAGATTCTTGTGTTAAAGTTTAAGTCAGTCACTTCCCCGCTCGGTCCGTAGTCTGCGGTCATGCCAGCTGCTTTGTTCAAAGTCATGCACGTAATTAGGGTTTTACTGTAATCCCTCAGATCTGCTTGAAAAAAAGACGCTGTGTTTATTTTCAGTACAGACACAAAACCCGTCTTGGTATTGTCACCCGATCAAGCATGGAAATTACAACACGCTCATCTTTGTACTACAATCTGCTTAAACAAGCAAAAAAAAGCCATTTAAGATGTGGTAAGGGTTTTCTGCTTTGCACTGCTTTTGCATTTCTTCCAACACAGGCTTGAAGAGACTTTTCAGCATAGTGAACTCTTTTACCACAAAACATGAAAACTAAGAACACATTAAGCTCAAAGGACAATTAAACTGTTTCAGTTTATCCAAATACCAAAGGGACATGTCAAACTAAGCATGCTTAATATTTTTGTTAAGTTTCATTCCATGTTAATTTCGTCCCCACTGTGTTTTTATTTTAAAATTATTTGGGAACAAAAATCTAAAATACACAAGTACTTTTTAAGATGGATATTGAGTCACAAAAATGTATACATATATACAAAATTAGGAGATATTTCCTTATGGGAGATTTTATTTTGAAGTATCCCCTAATTTTTCTAAGCAGAGTACATATGTATTCATTTCATGACACAATGACCAGTTTAAAAAGTATTGGGTTATTTCCAATATGTTCCACTTTATTTCACTATATATATTAATAAGCATTAATACAATGACATATGCCCACTTTCAACACCAGAAACTAAGAATACATGACCAAATACAAGAGAAAGAAAGAATACATTATTGATTGATGAGACTTGACCTAATTGGCCAAGACAATCCATGAACATTTTAATACTGAACATTCACGGTATGAGAAAGGTCAAAACATGCCACTACCACACCTCTGACGTTCGTTCTGTATAGCTTGGATAATGTTGGTGTTGTGTCAGACCAACATCACTACTTACACAAATGTAAATGTAAACTACTGACTGAAGCTCAAGAGTTTTCATTATCAGAAACAGCTCTAACATCTAGAATCAACTGGAGAAATGTAATCCAGATGGGGAAAGTCTGGACCCTTACAGGGCCGGGCAATCTGATTATATGGTAAATATAACATTATAGTAACATCAGTACATCAAGATATAAAATACTATTCCATTGGTCTGCGAGTGACTAGATACATAGAGTGCATCATGAAAATATTGATTGCCACTTCATTTGGATTGATAATCGTTTATTATTAATATAGAACAGGACTGTGGTGGTTTAGCGGTTAAGGTTCTGGACTGTGAACCAGAAGGTCCAGGGATCAAATCATCTGCCAAGCTACTTCTGTTGGGTCCCCAAGCAAAGACCATAATCTACGGCATTAATCTGTTAATCTAAAATAATACAAAGATGATGCGTTTAAGATACAGAAAAATCTAATTTAATGTTAAGAAAGAGTTTATCATATGTAAGCAAAAACATGTCCATAACTAAACATGAACTGCTTTAAAAACGTTTTTTTTTATGTGTTTATAACGTCATACCCCACAGTTCGTCCAATGAAATAGAAAAGCAACAAACAATCATGATTCAGTTCTGTTTGGGGATAGTATTTGTTTGTTTACGTCTCTTGTTGCACAGTTCATGAACTACGTGTGAAACATCACGGTTTGTTTGTTGTTGAATTCTACACACACCATGTGCATTTATGGCAAAACAAAGAATGTAAACTCACCTGGGTTTAAAAAAAAAAAAAGATACGTGAACTAAAATCGTACACAAATGTAACCACGCACAGCAGAGGCGTCTCTGAATCCGTAAGGAAACCCTAAACATGTTTAAATATAAAACTTAATCTTTGTTTGTATACTGCAGGCTATTATTGGAAGCTACACCTTTGCCATTTAAAAATGTACAAACTTGTGCAAGCGTGGATGTTGTAGAGACGAAAAGCTGTTCATCTTACCTGCAGCAGCGGTGTAGATCATGCTCAGAAAAAGCAGGCTGAACTGCTGAACGCTGCAGCAGAGCCGGTGTTGCGTTTGCCATCTCCGTCCTGCCAGTCCTCCTGCTGCCCGACCCGGCCACCTTCCCCCGCGCTCCCGCTCGGGCGACATGCCTTACATCCACTGCCAAAGGATATTGACTTCAGACTGGACTGGAAAACTCACGAACTAGTACGGAGCTCGTGTATGACCGGATAGACTCTCTACACTCCTAGCGCTCTTTCTCCTTACTTTTCTACACCGGAGTTGCACTTTCTGTCCCCCCTCACTGCCTCCCGCACTCTCTCCTCCACAACACACACACTCATTGAACACCAAGGCCCCCCACCACAGACCACGCGCTTCCATAGCATGCCTCTGTCGCCCCCTGCTGCTAAAAATAGGACATGACCAGCTTTGGTAGTAATGTGATGGGATTAACCGTACAGTAGCAGCCGACTCTCGGTCACTTAATGGATCATCGATCTCCACACATTTCTGTCCTTCATCGATGTGATCCATGGAGTATTTCAGTTACACGGCTGGGGTGTTTTGCATATGCAAGTCAATGACCATTTGGAGATGCCAATTAACCTAACACACGTCTTTGGACTGTGGGAGGAAACCGGAGTGCCCGGAGTAAACCCATGCAGACACGGGGAGGACATGCAGACTCCACACAGAAAGGACCCAAGCCGCTCCACACTGGGATTGAACCCGGGAGCTACTGTGCTGCCCTTAGTAGTATTATTGTACTAAAAATCTCAGCAGGTCTGGTAGCACAGTGGGTAGCACAGCTGCCTTACAGCAAAAAGGCCCTTGGTTCAAGCCCAGGGTGGAGTGACCTGGGCCCTTTCTGTGTGGAGTCTGCATGTCTGAATGAGTTTACTCTAAGTACTCCGGTTTCCTCCCACAGTCCAAAGACATGTGTGTTATGGTAATTGGTGTCTCTAAATTGGCATTGACTTGTGTGTGTGTGTCTTCGACAACAGGCGATATGACACGTCGATCAAAGTATTCCCTCGTCACGTCTTTGTGGATATGAACGGAACCTGCATCAAGTGGGACTTGAACCGCGAGGAAAGAAGAGAATTCTCAGCAGTCATTGAACAGTTTTGATCCTTTTTAGACGTAGCATTCTTGTAGGTTTGGTCAGAACCGTCTGGTGCGGTTTTGTTAAAGTAGTGTCTATTTTAATATTATTTACCTTAATATTATGTACCTGGTTTGTTTTCTAGGTAGATATTGTGGTTGACTCCAGGGCCTAACCAGGCATCCCAGAGCTTTGTATAGATCACTGTTGCAGCAGTGGAGAGCGATGGAGAGGGAGGCCCAGAGGATCTGCTTCAAGGTCTGACTTGTTGTGCATTCAGAGATGCTCTTCTGCATTCCTTGGTTGTCTTTCAATCGTCTTAAATCAGTCTGGCCTTTCTCCTCTGACCTCTGGCATCAACAAAGCATTTTTACTTTTAGACCATACTCTGTAAACCATACAGGCTGTTGTTTGTGGAAAACCTCAGTAGATTAGTATCAGTAGTTTAGAAAATGCTCAGACCAACCTTTCTGTCACCAAAAACCAGGCCACATTTAACAACAACAATTTTGAACTTGCTGTCTAGGGTGTATTCTGGCCTAGCTTACGCCATTATTATTCTTAAAGATAAGCTTTTATTGAATATGAATGAATCCATAGTATTAAATAATTTAATATTATACAATCTAAAATATATACAAGCCTAATAACCAAACCATCACAAGAGGATTGTGTTTTTTGTATCATGTTTTCTTCTTGTTTTATCCCCACTAGTCCCAATCAGGATTGCATGGGTTATTAGAGGACCTACAGTGGATGGTAAATGTGCTCTGTGACCTCTATTGGATGCCAGGGTAAATCCCCTGACTAACAAACACCCTCCCTGCCTCGGACACAGCTAAATCTCAAGCTCCAGTCAGCACAGTGGTTGGGACACTGAGTCACCTATGCACTATAACCTGGGAATATATAATACATAATCATTTAGATTGACTGCAGATGCAGCTCTATACATTTATTTCCCAACCTCACCCCATGTTTTAACCTAACCCTGGTCAGGTCCATGGGATTCCTAGCATCCTAGAATTCTCTGAATGCAGAAGGAAGTACAGCTTGCAGTGTGGGCTCCTTCCAATAGTTGTATGTTAAATTATATCATAATTATAGATCATAAAAACTTTAATATATAACCAATAATGATTCAGTGTAAAAAAATGATTAATTATTTCTGTAAGTAATTAAATTGTTTAACAACATTTATTAATTTACATATTGTTACGAGCAGTGGTGGTATTTCTAACAGGTCCCAAGTATGCAGAATAAGTATATCCCACGTCGTATAATAAGAATGGGGAAATTATATAGAACAACTAAAAAGGGATGAAGAGCGGAGCGTGACACCACTAACATAATGAAACTGAAAGGATAAAGGGGCGCGGCGAGGTTGCGTCCCAATTGGGAGCAACGCGTGACCTAGTCGCGAGAGGACGCCAAAACGTCAGTCGGGGCAAACGTGCATAAGGCACGGTTGGGACGTCTCATTACTGGCAAGGCACGGAGGTAGTCCAAACGCCAGGGAGCGAAAGTGAGCTCCAATGTGCATGCAATACTAAAAAAACAAAACCTGGATACATCTTATAGAGTGCATCTTTACCCGGTGGTTACTCTAATCGGGGCACACCTCGAGCCAGTCACGACTAGAGTCCGACTCAATAGAGCGCAAGAGCGCCGGACAGTGTAGTTCGTACACAAAGACCGGGTTGCTGCTGTAATGAGTGGAAAAGGACGCCGCAACGCCAGAGGGCGAGCGTGAGCTCTAACGCACATGCAACGCGAGGGGGCGGAGAAATCGTGGAAGTGGCTAAAGCACAAAAAGGCGAGCATATAAGCTCAAGGTGCACTTATAGCACGAGTGTGAATAACACACAAAAGGCGTGAAGCGGCAGAACACGATAATAAACTCGAATACGCGAGGAGCACGACGAGAATAAAGCGCGAGGAGTGCTGAAGCGCCAGAGGGCGAGCGTAAGCTCTAAAACGAAAAAGTCAGACCGGGAGTGTCCTATTCAGAACAAACACCCGG